>PVKU01005966.1:0-112823 GCA_004027475.1 Anoura caudifer
AAGTCCCTTTAACATTTCATATAATAAGGGCTTGGTGATGATGAACTCCTTAACTTGACATTATCTAAGAAGCACTTTATCTGCCTTCCCATTCTAAATGACAGCTTTGCTGGATAGAAAAATCTTGGATGTAAGTCCTTGCCTTTCATGATTTGGAACACTTCTTTCCAGCCCCTTCTTGCTTGCAAGGTTTCTTTTGAGAAATCAGCTGATATCTTAATGGGCCCCCGCTTTGTAGGTAACTCTCTCCTTTCCTCTTGCTTCTTTTAGGATTTTCTCTTTGTCTTTATTCTTGGGTAACTTAGTGATGATGTGCCTTGGTGTATTCCTCTTTGGGTCCAACTTCTTTGGGACTCTCTGGGCTTCCTGGACTTCCTGGAAGTCTATTTTTTTTGCTAGATTGGGGGAGTTTTCCTTCATTATTTGTTCAAATAAGTTTTCAATTTCTTGCTGTTGTTCTTCTTCTGGCATCCCTATAATTCGGATAGTGGAACATTTCAGGTTGTCCCAGAGATTCCTCAGCCTCTCTTCATGTTTTCAGATTCTTGTTTCTTCATTCTGATCCAGTTGGATGTTTATTTCTTCCTTTTGTTTCAAATTGTTATTTCGAGTCCTAGTTTCCTTCTTGTCACTGTTGGATCCCTGAATATTTTGCTTTATTTCATTTTGGGTATCTTTCATTTTTCAACCAAGCTCAATCAGATCTGTGAGCATTTTGATTACCAGGGCTTTACATTCTCCACCAGATAGGTTGGCTATCTCTTCTTCGCTTAGTTGTCTTTCTGAGGCTTTGCTCTGTTCTTTCATTTGGGCCATATTTCTTTGTCTTGGTACAGCTGATAGGTTGTAAGGGTGCTGGGCCTTAGGTATTCACCTGAGTAGGGCAACCGTCTTTGCTATGCTGCGGCACTGCCTGTGGCGGAGGGCCCAGAGAGGGAACAGTGCAGCTCACCTGCTGCTCTCTAGAGCACTTTTTGAACTCTGAACTCTAGTGTGAGACTGGGAGAAACTCCCACTGCGGCAACCCCAGCTGTAGCCCACAGTCAGCTCTGAGTCTTAGTTTTCCCCTTAAGTTAGCCCCTCCCCAGCAGCTTGCTGGGCTCAGCAGCCAGCCCCGCCCCCACGGACTGCTACAGTTTTTCTGAGTCAGCCCAGGTAGTCTGCCACCTTAGTGGTCTGGTTGTGCTGGTTGATTTTTTTCTTGAATTCCTTGGTTGTTGGAGTTCCGTGCAGTTTGATTTTTCTGGCGCTTTTGGTTGTTTATTGATTTTAGATTTGTTGTTATCCTCCTTTTGGTTGTGTGAGGAAGCTAAGGGTTTTTACCTATGCCTCCATCTTGGCTGGGAAGAGAACTCTCTTCCTTTGCCCATTTTTTAACTGGATCATTTGTCTTCCTGGAGTGGAGTTGTGTGAGTTCTTTATATATTTTGGAGATCAAACCCTTGTCTAAGGTATCATTTGCAAATATATTTTCTTATACAGTTGAGTCCCCTTTCTTTTTGCTGATGTTTCCTTTAGTCTTGCAGAAGCTTTTTATTTTGATGCAGTCCCATTTGTTTATTCTTTCCTTTATGTCCCTTGCTGTAGGGGACATACTGGTGAAAATATTGCTGCATGGAATGACTGAAGTTTTCCTGCCTATGTTCTTCTCTATGACTTTTATAGTGTCATGACATATTTAAGTCTTTTATCCACCTTTAATTTACTTTTGTGTACGGTGTAAATTGATGGTTGAGTTTCATTTCTTTGCATGTAGCTGTCCAGATCTCCCAACACCATTTGTTAAAGAGGCTATTCTTAATCCATTTTATGCTTCTACCCACTTTGTCAAATATTAATTGACCATAGGGACTTGGGTTTATTTCTGGGCTCTCTATTCTAGTCCATTGATCTATGTGTCTGTTTTTATGTCAGTACCAGACTGTTTTGATTACTGTGGCCTCAAAATATAGTTTGATGTCAGGTATTAGGATTCCTCCTACTCTGCTCTTCTTTCTCAAGAATGCTGGGGCTATTTTGGGTCATTTATGGTTCCATATAAATTTTTGAAATTTTTTTCTATATCTGTGAAATATATCATTGGTATTTTATAGGGATTGCATTGAATCTATAAATTGCTTTGGGTAGTATGGGCATTTTGATTATGTTAATTTTTCCAATTAATGAACATGGTATATGCTTCCATTTGTCCTTCAATTCTAAGTGATATCTTTGCTGGGTAGAGCAATCTTAGCTGTAGGTCCCTGCTTTTCATGACTTTGAATATTTCTTACCAATCCTGTCTAGCCTGCAAAGTTGAGTTGTTTTTTGTTTGTTTGTTTTGTTTTATTTTTTAGAAATCAACTGACAGTTTTATGGGAACTCCCCTGTAGGTAGTTTACTGCTTTTATCTTGCTACTTTTAAGATTCTCTCTTTATCTTTAACATTTGGCATTTTAGTTATGATGTGCCTTGGAGTAGACTTCTTGAATCCATCTCATTTGGCACTCTGTGCTTACTGGACTTGCCTGTCTAGTTCCTTCATCAAATTACAGAAGTTTCCTTTCATTATTTTTTCAAATAGATTTCAAATTTCTTGCTCTTTCTCTTCTTCTGGCACCCCTATGATGTGAATACTGGAATGCTTGAAGTTGTCCCAGAGGCTGCTTACACTATTCCCATTTTTTTGGATTCCTTTTTCTTCTTGTTCTGATTAGTTGTTTAATGCTTCCTTATGTTCCAAATCATTGATTTGATTCTTGGCTTCATCCACTCTACTGTTGTTTCCCTGAAAATTGTTCTTTATTTCAATTAATGTATCCTTCATTTCCAGCTGGATCTATTTTATGCTGTTGAGGTCCTCACTAAGTTCTTTGAGAATCCTTATAACCAATGTTTGGAACTCTGCATCTAATAGATTGTTTATCTCCCTTTTGTTTAGTTCTTTTCCTGGAGATTCAATCTATTCTTTCTTTGGGTTTCTTTGTCTCCTCATTTTGGCAGGCTCCTTGTGTTTGTTTCTACGTTTAGGTAGAGCTACTCTGACTCCCTGTCTGGTAGTGTGGTCTAATGTAGTAAGTGTCCAGTAGAGTCCAGTGGCACAGCCTCCCCTATCATCCTAGCTGGGTACTTGAAGTGCACCCTTCATATGTGCTGAGTACACCCTCCTCTTGTAGTTGAGCCTTGATTGCTGTTGGCAGGTCATTGGAGAGTATTTACCCAGGCCAGTCAGCTGCAAGGAGTGGCTGTGACCACTGACAGCCAACCTCCACCCTCTGTGGAGGATCAGCTGTGCAGGATCAGGATGGTAGTGCTCCACCATGGTCTGTAGATGTTCATTGGGTACACAGGCTCTGGGATTTCCTGACTGGTGCAGGCCAAGGTCAGCCCCCACCTGTGTTTTACCTGGGGCCACACTTCCTGAGGTATAAAGCAATCTGAAATGGTTACTACTTATGCTGGGCTTGGAGATTCCCAGATGGAGCCAAGCTGTGAATCTAGCCTGGCTGCTGCTAGTGACAGACCTGGGGACACTGAGTAAGAGGTATGGAGGCTGGCGGCTCACTGAAGCTGGCTGTTGCTTGTTTAAGAAGATTTAGGAAGTTGTGAAATATGAGCCAAGACCAGCCATTCATATGGAAAAGCATCTTGGGTTTGGGGGGTCCAAAAGTTGGGTGGGACAGAGTTTCTGGGGATCTCCAGGGTGGGGCAAACAGTGTTGGCCAGGCTGATGAAGTCTCAAATATGGCATCATCAGCCTGCCAGATCAGTGGCTTTGTTGGGGGAAGGTTCAGAAAAGGGACTATGGCCCACCTTTCTGTCTTTGAGTAAGCTGTCTCCCAGCTGTCACCTTGATGCCAGACATTTCACTTTCTCCTTGTATGCCACTGGTACCTTTCAAGCTGCTACCCCACTGATGGAGTTCAGACAGGGTGAGTCTGATTAAGTCTGTGTGTGGGTTCCTTAAGAAGAACTGCTTGGGACTCCAGAAGTTTCTTCCACTGACTCAATGTCTGCTGATTTCTGTAGCCAGAAGTTATGGGGGTTTTCTTTCCGGCACTGGAACACTGGGCTGGGGTCCTGGTGTGGGCCTGGGACTCCTCACTCCCTAGATATCCCTCCTGAATTTTTATCTACCACACGTGGATGTGGAACCAGCCCATTCTGCGTCTCTGCACCCCCTACTAGTCTGGATGGTTGTGGTTTTTTTGATTTCATAGTTGTCAGACTTCATTCAACTTGATTTCTGATGGTTCTGAGTAATGGTTGTTCAATATTTTGGTTGTAATTTTGATGTGGTTGTGCAAGGAGGCAAACCATGTCTGCCTACACTGCCGTCTTGACTGGAAGTCATGTGTTTTTTATTTTTTAAAAAGAAAGATAATGAGGAAAAAATGAAAGATAGTTTATATGCCAGTGCAATTTAGTTGGAGAGGAGGAAGTGTCACATTAGGGAGAGAACTCTGAGAGCGCACCAGAGTTCTGAGAATATCACAGGGCAGACAAGGGGGTTTAGATATGGGGCCAAATAGCATTCTCCCACAGGTGGGTTGTTTAACAGGTGGATTCTTTAGGGATCTATCTCCACCCTCTTAATTTCCTCTAAATGGTTCTCAAAACCAAAACTTTTTTTTTATCTGGGGATGCATGGGAATGGAGTCTAAGGTGGGAGGAGCTTTTTCTAAGTGTATTTTACTATAGTTTTTATTTTTTAAATCATGTCAATGTTTGACATATTCCAAAAGAGACTGAAAAAACTAACCTTAAAACTGAGGGGGGGGAAGCAGAACAAATGGATTTAATTATAAATTAAGTGATAATACAGTCACATATACTATAATTAATTCAAGCAAATTTTGAAGGCAGTGTTTGTCTGTATACCCGTAGTAGGGTATATCCTACAGATATCTTGAACTTAATAGTTTTATTGTTGATCATTGAATTAGTATAATTGTGAAGCTATTTTGTGTGTATTGTTGGATAGGGCAAATTAGTAAAAAAAAAAAAGAAAAGGTTGATATTGTCAGGAGTCAAGATAATCATCTTGGAAGAAGGAAGACAGGATATGAAGTGGAAAAAGTTGAGGAAGAACTCTTTTGTGTTGGATTCGAATTGGAGCTATATCTATATTAGCTCATGATACCCACTGACAGCTCTAGAAGCAATGATACCCCAGTGTCAATGAGCACATTTAGTGCTTGTTTTCTAAATACCGTTTCCCATGAAAAATTAATGTTCATTGTAGAAATGTCTGCTCTGGAATTGGGGGAATAAAAGTACAAGATGAGCCTGGAATATTTTGTTATGCCTGAAGATTAGTAGAGACATGTCAGAAGGTCACAGAAGCCAGTTTGAAGAGGTAGGCTGGTCAAATTAGAGACCATTGGAATATCAAAAAGAATAATGATTATAATGCATTATAACATATTGAATAATAAAGGAATCCATATAATATGCATGTCATATACACATAGTATAGTCCATTTAATATACTTGAAGAAAAGATGGAGGAAGGAAAGCTGTACTTTATAGAATAGTAAGGTGGAAGGAATAATGTTGTTCTGAATAGAGTCCAGGCTTACAAGAAGTATTTGTTTTCATCTTTTTGAGTGGACCAAAGCCAACTAGGATGACTCCATTACTTTTTGTTTACCTCAGGTTTTAGATGTGTTTATATTCTTGACTGTGTATTTATCTGTTGGTGAAAGGGCAAAATGTCAACTTCACTACCTTAGTTCCTCCCTGCAGTCAAATTTCCACCTCTAAGGCATGGTTTCATTCACATACGTGCTTAGCAGTTTTCTGGTTCAATACAATTATTCTGAATTTTAATTGTATTTAGCAAATTTTATTTGTATAGCTGTACAAGGAAATGTTGATTAATGCCCATAAACATTCTTGTAAATATATAGTTAATACATCTAGGTAATAAGGCTTGAGTGTTAATTTCTTTCTGGAAGCTTTGTAAAACTCTAGGGTTGTAATTTGTTTAGGGGTGGGGTGAAAGAAGTATTTGATTTTCTTAGGTTTACTGAGATCAAGAACTAATAATTATTCAGACTACTATTAGGATTTAGCTGTTGCAACTAAAACTATATGGGTCCTTTTCCCCTAGGATCTCCATATGTGTCAGTGTTGCTCGCTTATAGGAAGGGACATCTTTTAGTATCTGTTAAGCCTGGGATTCCATAAGCCATACACCATGTAAGAGGCCATTTTCTTGAGAGAAATTTGTAGTAATCATTTCTATAGGTGAAGTATGGCTCTTATTTCTTATAATGGGCTTGTACACCAAATTTAACATTTGTGGCATGGTCATGATATGATATATCTAATTACATTCTGGTAGGAAGAGTGAGGATTCTTACTGAATATCTCTGGGTAACTGCAAGATTGTGAAAAGCAAAGGAATTTAATTAAGGTGACTTCCATTATGTTTAACCACTGTAACATTGTGCTGAGGTGCTGAGTAGTTTTGTAAGGCAACAAATACATATTTCCTATAGAATCATTATTCTTAAATTTTCTTGATGGTTAACTAGTTCTCAATCTATAGTAAGATTTTCACAGGATTTTTCTTTTTTTCTTACTATTGCAAAGACTCAGCTGACACAAAATGCCATTTAAACAATGTTTAATTACAGTTTGTACAACAAACAGACTCTGCTAAATTGAGGAGTCAGGGTATATTAAAAAGAAAAGGGATTTTCTTAGATGCACACTAAAAAGAGAGCATTACCCAACATTTGATTAGTTTTGGGGGGTTCATTTAGCACTAGTAATTAGTTCATGTTTAGATTATTGGCATAAATAATTTACTTCCACAAAGTCATCTGTTTCTGGGTAAAAGAGTCTTAGATAGCCCAGGCCAGGTAGCTCAGTTATTTAGGGCATCATCCCCACATGCCAAGGTTTTGGGTTCAATCCCTGGTCAGGGTACATACAAGAATCAACCAGTGATTCTTGTCCTGGGATCTGTTTCTTGCTTCAACAGGGTGTGGATGGAACAGACTTAGGGACACCCCTTCTTTCCAACTACTCTCCATCCTCTTTTCTAGTCATCAACTTTGAAACCACCTCAGCCATCCTTGGCCTCCAAGACCAGCCAGCACTGTTGTTTTTGTTTGTTTGTTTTTTACTGTAATTCTTCATTGCCAAACAACCATGAGCTCCCAAATTCAAAAGAATTATTCCACCAAGGTGGAGGCTGCGGTCAACAGCCTAGCCAACATGCAACTACAGTCCTTCTACGCCTACCTCTCTCTGGGCTTCTATTTCAACTGTGATGATGTGCCTCTGCAGGGCATGGGCCACTCCTTCTGAGAGTTGGCTGAGGAGAAGTGTAGGGGCTCTGAGCATTTCTTAAAGCTGCAAAACCAGTGTGGTGGCCTCATTGTTCTCCAGGACTTGGCAAAGCCTTCCCAAGATGAGTGGGGTAAAACTCAGGATACCATGGAAGCTGACTTGGCCTTGGAGGAGAACTTAAACCTGGCCCTTTGGGATCTGCATGTCCTGGGTTCTACCTGCACAGACCCTCATCTCTGTGACTTACAGGAGAACCATTTTCTGGATGAGGAGGAAACTCCTCAAGAAGATGGGCAACCACCTGACTAACATCCACAGACTGGGTGGCCCCCAGGCTGGGATGGGCAAGAATCTCTTTGAAAGGCTCACCCCCCGGCATGACTAGGAAGCCTTTGGAGATGAGAGGGTTTTGAGAGGCCCCTCTGCACTTCCCTGGTATCTGGCTTTTGCCTGAGCCTCATCCTGAAACCCCACCTTGGAACCCTGTCCAATGCATTGGACCAAATTGAAACAATAAAACTTTTTGCAGCAAAAAGGGGAAAAAAAAAAAGAACCTATGCAGCACAATTTACAATAGCCCAGTGTTGGGAGCAGCCTAGGTGCCCATCAGTAAATGAGTGGATCAAAAAACAGTGGTACATTTACACAATGGAATACTACACAGCAGAAATAAAGAAGGAGCTCCTACCCTTCACAACAGCATGGATAGATCTGGAGAGCATTATGCTAAGTGAAATAAGCTAGATGGTGAAAGGCAAATACCATATGATCTCACCTATAAGTGGAACCTAATCAATAAAATAAACAAACAAGCAAAATAAAACCAGAGACATGGAAATAAAGAAGAAACTCACAGTAACCAGAGGGGAGGTGGGAGAGGAGAGGATAATGGGGGAAAAGGAAGGAGAGTCATTGAGGAACATGTGTAAAGGACACATGGGCAAAGCCAAAAGGGGGTAAGATTGAGAGTGGGAAGTGGGGATGGCTGGGGTGGGGGAAAATGGAGACAGCTATACTTGAATAACAATAAAAAATGTGAAAAAATACAAATAAATGAATAAATAAAAATAAATAAGTAAAATAGATAAAGGACAACACATGATTCTAACAATAAATAATAAATTAATTAATTAAATTAAATAAAAATAAGATGCCGCCCTCAGAATCCATTCTGAGCTCAGACTGACTCTTGATCTGGTAGATCCCTGGATTTTCAAATTCCATTACTGCTTTCCCAAATATCCTAACTCTAGGTCACTATCCAGACAACCTTTAAGAATCAGCTCTGCTAATTGGGAGATAAAAATAATTAGCATCTTCATGTTAGTACATGTTCCATTTTATGGATACATCAAAAGACCCCAAACATTCAAAATATCCTGAGTGTGTCCCCGATCCCCAGAAATATTTTTCTGAGATCCTGTTAAATGTAACACCCATCCCACTACTCAATCCCAACACCTAAATTGTAATTGTGAACCAGAACTATTGTAATTGATAACAAAGACCCCTAAAAACAAGAACTAAATTAGGGCTGTAGTTCACATTTTGAGGATCTGTTGGCCTGGATTTAAAACTCCTCCCACTCCCCAAAATCCAGATCAGGTCTACAGTCATCTTCGTGGCTTTCAGGTGTTTGATACTTTTTTAAAAAATTGTTTTTCAAGTAAGTTTTCTGCCCTTCCCCCCCACAACTCCCCACCCACCCCAGCCCGCCCCACCTTCCTCCCCCATTTCCACCAAATCTTGTTGTCCATATGTCCTTAATAATTGTTCCTGTAAACCCTTCACCCTTTTCCCCCTTTATCTCCTCCCCTCTCCCTTCTGATCACTGTCAGCCTGTTCTCAATTTCAATGTCTTTGGCTGTACTTTGCTTGTTTGTTTGTTTTGTTGATTAGGTTCCTGTTAAAGGTGAGATCATATGGTATTTGTCTTTCACCACCTGGCTTATTTCGCTTAGCATAATGCTCTCCAGTTTCATCCACGCTGTCGAGAAGGGTAGGAGCTCCTTCTTTCTTTCTGCTCCATAGAATTCCGTTGTGTAGATGTACCATAGTTTTTTTATTCATTCATTTACTAATGGGCACCTAGGTTACTTCCAGCACTTGGCTATTGTAAATTGTGCTGCTATGAACATTGGGGTGCATAGGTTCTTTTGGATTGGTGTTTCAGGGTTCTTAGGATATAATCCTAGCAGTGGAATTGCTGGGTCAAAAGCCATTTCCATTTTTAGTTTTTCTGAGGAAATTCCATACTGTTTTCCACAGTGGTTGCACCAGTCTGCAATCCCACCAACAGTGCACTAGGGTTCCCTCCCTCCACACCCTCTCCAACATCTACTATTTGTTGCTTTGTTTATGGTGGCCATTCTGACTGGCATGAAGTGGTATCTCATTGTGGTTTTAATTTGCATCTCTCTGATGGCTAGCAATAATGAGCATCTTTTCATATTTCTCTGGACCCTCTGTATGCCCTCCTTGGAGAAATGTCTGTTCAAGTCCTTTGCCCATTTTTTAATTGGGTTGCTTGCCTTCTTAGAGTAGAGTCGTGTGGGTTCTTTATATATTTTGGAGATCTAAACCTTGTCTGAGGTATCATTGGCAAATGTTTTCCCATATGGTTGGTTCTCTTTTCATTTTAATGCTGTTTTCTTTAGGTGTGCAGAAAGTTTTTATTTTGATGAGATCCCATTTGTTTATTCTTTCCTTTATGTCCCTTGCTATAGGGGACATATCAATGAAAATATTGCTGCGTGGAATATCTGAAATTTTCCTGCCTATGTTTTCCTCTAGGACTTTAATGGTGTCAAGACTTATATTTAAATCCTTTATGCACCTTGAATTTATTTTTGTGTATGGTGTAAGTTGATGGTCAAGTCTCATTTTTTTGCATGTAGCTGTCCAGTTCACCCAACACCATTTGTTGAAGAGACTATCTTTGCTCCATTTTATGCTTCTTCCCCCTTTGTCAAATATTAATTGACCATAGAGACTTGGGTTTATTTCTGGGCTCTCCATTCTGTTCCATTGGTCCATGTATCTGTTCTTATGCCAGTACCAGGCTGTTTTGATTACAGTGGCCTTGTAATACAGTTTGATATCAGGTATTGTGATTCCTCCCACTTTACTCTTCTTTTTCAAAATTGCAGCAGCTATTCAGGGTTGTTTATGGTTCCATATAAATTTTGAAGTGTTTGTTCTATATCTGTGAAGTATGCCATTAGTATTTTAATAGGGATTGCATTGAATCTATAAATTGCTTTGGGTAGTATGGACATTTTGATGATGTTAATTCTTCTGATCCATGAATACAGTATATGTTTCCATATGTCTGTGTCTTCCTTAATTTCTTTCTTCAGTGTTATGTAGTTTTCCAAGTACAAGCCTTTTACCTCCTTGGTTAGGTTTATTCTTAGATATTTTATTTTTGTTGTTGTTGCTATATCAAATGGATTTTTCCCCCTGATTTCTGTTTCTGAAATTTCATTGTTGGTGAACAAAAATGCCTTTAATTTCTGGATATTGACTTTGTATCCGGCTGTTTTCCCAAATTCATTTATTAGGTCAAGCTGTTTTTAAGTGGAGTCTATAGGGTTCTCTATATACACTATCATGTCACCTGCAAACAATGATAGTTTTGTTTTCTCTTTTCAATTTGGATACCTTTTATTTCTTTTTCTTGTCTGATTGCTGTGGCTAGGACTTCCAATGTTGAATAGGAGTGGTGAAAGTGGACAACCTTGTATTGTTCCTGATCTTAGTGAGAAAGTTTTTAGTTTTTGTCCATTGAGTATGATGTTGGCTGTCTCTCATATATGGCCTTTATTATGTTGAGGAATGCTCCCTCTATTCCCACTTCGCTGAGTTTTTATCATAAATGGATGCTATACCTTCTCAAATGCTTTTTATGCATCTATTGATATGATCATGTGATTTTTATCTTTGCTTTTGTTTGTATGATATATTATGTTTATTGATTTGTGAATGTTGTGCCATCCTTGAATCCCTGGGATGAATCTCACCTGGTCATGCTGTATGATCTTTTTAATATATTGCTGGATGTGGTTTGCCAATATTTTGTTGAGGATTTTAGCGTCTATGTTCATCAGTGATATTGGCCTGAAGTTTTCTTTCTTTGTGGTATCTTTATCTGATTTTGGGATTAGGATGACGCTGGCCTCATAAAAAGAGTTTGGGAGTCTTCCATCTTCTTGGATGTTTTGGAATAGTCTGTGAAGGATAAGGGTTAGCTCTTCCTTAAATGCTTTGTAAAATTCTCCTGTGAAAGTATTTGGTCCAGGGCTTTTGTGTGTCAGTTTTTTGATTACTGCTTCAATTTCATCAGCTGTTATTGGTCTGTTCAGGCTTTCTACTTCTTCTTCATTCAATTTTGGAAGATTATATTTTTCTAGAAACTTGTCCATTTCACCTAGGTTTTCAAATTTCTTGGCAAATAGTTCTTCCTAGTACTTTCTTACAATCCTTTGTATTTCTGTGGTATCAGTTGTAATCTCTCCTCTTTCATTCCTGATTGTGCTTATTTGGGTCCTCTCTCTTTCTTTTCTGGATGAGCCTGCTTAAAGGCTTGTCAATTTTGTTTATCTTTGCAAAGAACCAGCTCCTGGATTCATTGATCCTTAGAACTGTGCTTTTAGTCTCCATGTCATTCAATTATGCTCTGATCTTGGTTATTTCCTTCCTTCTACTTGCTCTGGGCTGTCTTTGTTGTTATTCCTCAAGTTCTTGTAGGCATAGGTTTAGGTTGTTTATTTGAAATGTTTCTTTTTTCTTTTTTTTTTTAGCCAGGCCTGTATTGCTATGAACGTCCCTCTGAGGACTGCCTTTGCTGTGTCCCATAAGTCTTGGGTTGTTGTGAGTTCATTTCCATTTGTTTCCGAGAACTTTTTTTATTTCATCCTTGATCTCCTTCTTGACCCATTCATTGTTTAATAGCATGCTATTCAATCTCCACAATTTTGAGTGTTTTGGGTTTTTTCCTTGAGGTTGGTTTCTAGTTTCAGTCCCTTGTAGTCAGAGAAAATAATTGGTATGATTTCAATTTTCTTGAATTTGGTGAGGCTTGTTTTGTGTCCTATCATGTGGTCTATCTTTGAAAATGTTCCATGTGCATTGGAAAAGAATGTGTATTTTGCTTCTTTGGGAGGAAAGGCTCTCTATATATCTGTTAAGTCCATTTCATCTATAGAATTGTACAATGCCACAATATCTTTGTTGATATTTTGTTTGGAAGATCTGCCCATTTTTGACAGAAGGGTGTTAAATTCTCCTACTATAATTGTGTTGCTGTCAATATCTTTTTTGAAGTCCTCCAACATTTTCTTTATGTATCTGGGTGTTCCTATGTTGGGTGTATATATATTTACAATGTTTATGTCTTCTTAATGGATTCTTCCCTTGACTATTAGGAAGTGACCTTCTTGGTCTCTTTTTATGGCTCTTTTTTTGAAGTCTATTTTGTCTGATATGAGTATTGCTATCCTGGCTTTTTTTCCTGTCCATTTACTTGGGATATTTGTTTCCAGCCTTTCACTTTCAGTCTGTGTAGGTCTTTTGTTCTGAGGCAGGTCTCTTGTAGGCAGCATATGTGTGGATCCTGCTTTCTTATCCATTCAGGTACTGTACATCTTTTGATTGGAGCATTTAATCCATTTACATTTAAGATTATTATTGATTATTATAATTATTAATTATTCATTGCCATTTTTTCATACCTGTGTTCCTCTCTCTCTCACTCTCTTCCTTCCTTTTCTTAAAGCAGTCCCTTTAGCATCTCTTGCAGAGCTGGTTTGATAGAGGTGTTTTCTTTTAGATTTCTTTTGACTGGGAAGCTCTGTATTTGGCCTTCCATTGAGAGCATTGAGAGCATTGCTGGGTAGAGTAATGTTGGTTGCAGGCCTCTGGCTTTCATTACTTAGAGTATTTCCTGCCATTCCCTTCTGGCTTGGAGCATTTTCATTGAGAAATCAGCTGCTAACTTTATTGGGGCTCCCTTGTATGTTACTTCCTTTTTCTTCCTTGCTGCCTTTAAGATTCCCTCTTTTTTTTTGTGGAATTTTGCCATTTTAATTGTGATGTGTCTTGAAGTGGGCCTCTGGGTTCCTCTTGATTGTGACTCTCTGTTTTTCCTGGATTTGTGTGACTTTTACTCTCATCAAATTAGGGAAGTTTTGCATCATTACTTTTTCAAACAGGTTTTCTATCCCTTGCTCTTCTTCTTCTTCTTCTTCCTCTTCTTTTCTTCTTCTTTCCATATTTCTCAGATATTGTTACATTTCATATTTTCTTGCAGTTCCTTCACCACCTGTTCATTCCTTCTGAGTGTCTTTTCCTTTTCTTGCTCTCTCTGAGTGGTTTTTTTCTATCTTGTCCTCCAGATTGCTAATTCGATCCTCTGCTTCATCCAGCCTGCTTGTAATTCCTTCTAATATGTTTTTTATTTCTGAGATTTTATTGTTCATTTCTTCATGGTTTTTGTTATAGTTTCTATTTCCTTTTTCATGCTGATATAGTTCTCACTCAGTTCCTTGTAGCTGTCTGTGAGCTCCTTGAGCATCTTTATAACCATTAATTTGAATTCTATATCTGATAGTTTGGTTACTTCCATTTCATTTACCTCTTTTAGTGGGGAGTCTTCCATTCCTTTTGATTGCATGTTGTTTTCTTGTCTCGCCATTTTAGATGACTCTTTCTGTTTGTTTATGTGCTTCCTGATGTTTCACTTTGTTAGCTGTCTTTGTAGGGTGAAGTTGTATGGTAGGAATTCTATGAGGTTCAGTGGTATGGTCTCTGATCTCTATGACTGGACACTCTAGGTTTGCCCTTTCTTCTGTTTGTGTGGGCTCTCTTGTTGTACTTGGGTTTTTACCTTTCGGTGGTTCCTTTGTTGGTGGTTTTTCTCCTCCAGCAGGTATACTGACGTTTGCAGCTCCCACCTATTCTTGTATGTGATCAGTGGCAGGAGGTAGGCCAAGTGGATTAAAACAGCAAGAGAGTGTTTTATGGGGTTTAAATTACCAGCAAGTAGAGAAGAGATAGGAGATTCTTTGGATAATTATAGCATTAAATATGATATTTCACCCAATTAGCTACTTTTTACAAAAGGTGAAAGAGAGATAAGACTCTTGTTAGAGGGGAGGATGATTGTGAGCTGAATCCAGAAAACATCGAGTGCTTGTGCAAGGTTAGATGATGAGATATAGTATAGAAAGTAGAGATTAAAGTATAGAAAGTAGGTGTAGTGTGAGAGAGAATAGAGTTAACAACAACAATACTAAAACTCAGGGTTAAAGTGAAGTGGGCTAAGATCCTGGAGGGTTGCTGTGTAGTATGTACAGTTGTATGGAACAACAATTATTTACAATAGTACTGGAAAAACAATAATATGATAAGAAATAAATGACTTGGATAAACAGAATAGAAAGTGTTCCAATAATACTTTCAAGTGTTGGGTGTTACTGGAATATGGGTGAAGTGGAAGAAGGAAAATTAAAATACAACACAGAGAGAAAATAAGAAAAAACAGTCAAGCAATGAAATTAAACAGGGAAATAAATCAAGGAAAACTATATGTAAGGAAGAGAAATTAAAAAAATTACTAATAAAATAAAAGTGGTAAAAATAATTGCACGCTAATAATAATACACACACACAATAAAACACCAGCTCTGCAGGATAGCAAAGTGACATTTGTCTCAGTTTCTCAGTTTTGGGGGTTAACCTTGTGTTCCCCCTTTTAATCTGTCTCTGGACTCTTTGTAACTGGTGTCTTATCATCTCACTTGGATGAGAAAAAGAAAAGAAAAGACAAAAGGAAAAGAAAAGAAAAGAAAAGAAAAAAGAAAAGGAAAGAAAAGAAAAGAAAAAAGAAAAGGAAAAGAAAAGAAAAGAAAAGAAGGCGGGAAGACAGAGGATCCAAAAAGAAAAAAAAAAAAGATAATAATAAGCCTTCTGCTGACTTTAAACCTGTTCAGTGAGTTATGCTGGTCTTCCTAGATGCTACAGGAAGAGGGGGATGTGCTTCAATTTTCTCCCTTCCTTTGGTTCTGAGGATGCAGACCAGGTTTGGGTCACACTATTCACAGTTTCCTGGCCTCTGGCCCAGGTCTTCCATGAGCCACCAGGCTCAAATCAGCCACTCAGCTGTTCACAGCTGCTCCAGCACAGAGCCTGAGACAAACGGGGCACATGGTTCTCCCTACTACTGTCTTTGTGTGTGCAGTGCCAGAGCTGCAGGGTGCACAGCTCCCCTCTGCCACTCAGTCTGGGAGAGCGAAGCTGAAATCTTCCTCCAGGCAGGTGCTTCAGGTGCTGCTGGAGAGTTACTTACAAAGCATCTTCCCACCGTTCTTCCATATTCTTTTTTTTTTTAATTTTAATAATCCTGATTGTATTTTTTCATTACCATTTATTTAGTCCCATTCTATCCCTCTCCCCTGCAATCACCAGAGTATTGTCCATATCTATGAGTTCTTTTTCCATTTTGCTCAACCAGTTACAATACTCCCTCCCTTAGCTGTTATCCTGCTATGAGTATGTCTCTATTTTGCTTGTTAGTTCAGTTTATGCATTAGACTCCACATGTGAGTGAAATCATATAGTGTTTGTCTTTTTCTGCCTGCATTATTTCACTTAGCATAATGTTCTCCAAGTCTATCTATACTATGGCAAAGGGTAAAATTTTCTTCTTTTTTATAGCCAAGTAGAATTTTATTATGCAAATGTTCTATATTTGTTTTATTCACTCATCTACTGATGGGCACTTGGGCTGCTTCCATATCTTGACAATTGCAAATAACACTGCAATGAACATTGGGGTGTTTATGTTCTTTCAAGTTAGTGTCCTGGGTTCCTTCAGATATATTCCCAGAAAGGGGATTGCTAGGTCAAAAGGATGATCCATTTCTAATTTTTTGAGGTACCTCCATACTGTTTTCCACAGTGGCTTCACCAATCTGCTTTCCCACCCCCAGTGCCGAAGGGTTCCCCTTACTCTACATCCTTGCCAGCACTTGTTTGTTGATTTATTAATGATAGTCATCTGACAGGTGTGAGGTGATACCACATTGTGGTTTTAATTTGCATTTCCCTGATGATTGGTGACATCGAACATCTTTCCATGTGTCTATTGGCTATCTGCATGTCCTTGTAAGAGAAATGTCCATTCAGGTCTTTTGCCCATTTTTAAATTGGGTCATTTGCCTTTGCATGTTGAGCTTTGTACATTCTTTTTTAAATTTTATTTATTGATTTTTTATTGTTGTTCAAGTATAGTTGTCTCAAATTTTGGATATTCATCCCTTATAGGATGTATCAACAAATATGTTCTCCTAATCTGTGGGTTGCCATTTTGTTTTGTTGATGTTTTCCTTTGTTATATAAAAACTTAAACTGATGTAGTCCTGTTTGGGTTTTTTTTCTATTGTTTTCCTTGCCTGGGGATATATACCTGATAAAATATTGCTGTGAGAAAAGAACTCAGAAAACTGAGGAGAGGCTTAGGAACCTCCAGGACATCTTCAAACTTCCCAACATCTGAATTATAGGGGTAGCAGAAGGGGAAGAAGAAGAGCAACAAGTGGAAAACTTATTTGGACAAGTAATAAAGGAGAACTTCCCTAATCTGGCAAAGGAAATAGACTTCCAGGAAGTCCAGGAAGCTCAGAGAGTCCCAAAGAAGTTGGACCCAAGGAGGAACACACCAAGGCACATCATAATTACATTAGCCAAGATTAAAATGAAGGAGAGAATTCTAGAAGCAGCAAGGGATAAGGGCACAGTCACCTACAAAGAAGTTCCCATCAGACTGTCAGCTGATTTCTCAAAAGAGACCTTACAGGCAAGAAGGGGCTGGAAAGAATTATTCCAAGTCATGAAAGGCAAGGACCTACATCCAAGACTGCTCTATCCAGGGAAGCTGTCATTTAGAATGGAAGAGCAGATAGAGTGCTTCTCAGATAAGGTCAAGTTAAAGGAGTTCATCATCACCAAGCCCTTATTAGATGAAATGTTAAAGGGACTTATCTAAGAAAAAGAAGATAAAAAATATGAACAGTAAAAAGACAACAAACTCACAGATATTAACAACCACACCTAAAACAAAAGCAAACTAAGCAAACAGCTAGAACAGGAGCAGAACCACAGAAATGGAGATCACATGAAGGGTTATCAACAGGGGAGTGGGAGGAGGAGAGAGGGGGAAAAGGTACAGAGAGTAAGTAGCGTAGATGGTAGGTAGAAAATAGACAGGGGGAGGGCAAGGATAGTGTGGGAAATGTAGAAGCAAAAGAACTTTTGACACATGAACATGAACTAAAGAGGGGGAATGTGGGTGGGGGGGGTGTGCAGGGTGGAGGAGAATGATAGGGGGAAATGGAACAACTGTAATAGCATAATCAATAAAATATATTTTAAAAATATTGCTGTGAGCTATGTCAAAGATTTTGCTGCCTATATTTTGCAATTTTTATGGTTTTGAGTCTAACATTTAAGTCTAATCCATTTTGAATGTATGCTTGTGTATGGTGTAAGAAAGTGGTTTAGTTTTATTTTTCTGCATGTATCCACTTGTCCCAATACCATTTATTGAATAAACTATTTTTAGCTCATTGTAGGTGCTTACTTCCTTTGTTGAATATTAATTGATGATAAAGGTGTGGGTTTATTTCTGGGGTCTTTATTCTGTTCCATTGATCTACATGTCTATTTTTATGACAGCACCATGCTATTTTGATAACTATGGACTTACAGTATAATTTTATGTTAGGTAGCATGATTTCTCCAACTTTATTCTTCTTTCTCAGGATTGCTGTTCCTATGCAGCGCTTTTTGTGCTTCCATAAAAGTTTTTGCAATATTTGTTCTGGTTCTGTGAAATATATCATTGGAATCTTGATAGGAATTGCATTGAATCTATAGATTGCTTTGGGTAGTATGGATGTTCTAATGATGTTAATTCTTTCTATCCATGAACATGGTATGCGCTTACACTTATTTGTGTCTTACACAATTTCTTTCTTCAGTGTCCTATAATTTTCTGAGTACAGGTCTTTTATATCCTTGATTAGATTTATTCCTAGGTATTTTATTCTTTTTGAAGCAACTATAAATGGGATTGTCTTTTCAAGCTGCTTTGCTGAATTCGTTTATCGTTCCTAGTACTTTTTTGGTGGAATCTTTGGGATTCTGTATGTACAGTATCATGTCATCTGCAAATAAAGACAGTTTTATTTCTTCCTTTCCAATTTGGATGCCTTTTATTTCTCTTGTTGTCTGATTGCTGTGACTAGGACTTCCAGTACTGTGTTGAATAAGAGAGGTGACAGCAGACATCTCTTTGTTCCCAGTCTTAAGGGGAAGGCTTGTAATTTTTGCCTGTTGAGTATGATATGGCAATGGGTTTTTCATATATATGGTCTTTATTATATTTAGGTATGTTCCCTGTATTCCCACATTGTTGAGACTTTTATCATAAATGGGTGCTGGATTTTATCAAATGATTTTTCTGTATCTATTCATATGCTCATGTGTCTTTTTTTATCTTTCATTTTGTGTACGTGATAAAGTACATTTATTGATTTGCAAATGTTGTACCAAGCTGGCATTCCTGGAATAAATCCCACTTGATCATGTCGTGTGATGTTTTTGATGGGTTTCTGTGTTCAGTTTGCCAATATTTTTTTTTTTTTGAGGACTTTGGCACCTAAGTTCATTAGGGATATTGGTCTATGATTTTCTATTTTTGTAGTGTCTTTATCTGGATTTGGAACTATGATAATGCAGGCCTCATAAAATGCACTTAGGAGCCTTCTCTCATCTTGAATTTTTTAAAATAGTTTGAGGAAAGGTGTTAATTCTTCTCAGAACGTTTGGTAAAATTCACCTGTGGAGTCATATGGTCCTGGGCTTTTGTTTGTTGGGAGTTTTATTTATTTTTTTAAATTTTTTTATTACTGCTTCAATTTCACTAGGTGTAATTCTGTCTATTCAGATTCTCTGATTCTTCCTGATTTAGTTTCAGAAGATTGTTCAGTTTTAGGAATTTACCCATTTCGTTGTCCATTCTACGTTGTCCAGTTTATTGGCATATAGTTATGCATAATATTTTATTACAATCCTTTGTATTTCTTTGGTGTCAATTGTTATTTCTCCTCTTTCATTTCTGATTTTATTTATTTGGGTCCTCTCTCTTTTTTTCTTGGTAAGTCTGGTTACAAGTTTCTTAATTTTGTTTATCTTTTCAAAGAACCAACTCTTGGATTAATTTTTTTTAGACTCTCATTTATTTCTGCCATGATCTCTATTATTTCCTTCCTCCTACTCACTTTGGGCTTTGTTTGTTGTTCTTTTTAAGTTCCTTTAACTGTAAAGTTAGATTGTTTATTTGAGCTTTTTCTTGCTTTTTGAAATAGGCCTGTAATGCTATGAATTTCCATCTTAGGATTGCTATCCCTGTGTCCCACAGATTTTGGATTGTTGCGTCTTCATTTTCATTTGTTTCAAAGTATCTTTTGATTTCTTCCTTGACCTTGTTGTTGACCCATTCATTGCTTAATAACATTTTATTTAGCTTCCAAGTGTTTGAGTGTTTTCAGCGTTCTTGTTGTGATTGATTTGTAGTTTCATAGCACTGTGGTCAGAGAAAATATTTGATATAATTTCAATATTTTTAAATTTATTGAGACTTGTTTTTTTGTCCTAACATGTGCTCGATCCTTGAAAGTGTTCCAGGTGCACTTGAATAGTATGTATATTCTGGTGCTTTGGGGTGAAATGCTCTGAAGATATATCCAGTTAATCTAGGATGTCATTTAAGGCTGCTGTCTCCTTGTTGACCTTCTGTCAGGAAGATGTATCTATTGACGTCAAAGGGGCTTGAAAATCCCCGACTCTGACTGTATTTCTGTCAATCTCTTCCTTTATGTCCATCAAGATTTGCTTTACATACTTATGTGCTCCTATGCTGGGTGTGTAAATGTTTACTAGGGTTATACCTCTTGATGGATTGTTCCCTTTATCATTATGTAGGGTCCTTCTTTGTCTCTTACTATATTCTTGGTCTTTAAGTCAATTTTGTCAGATATAAGTATTGCTACCCCAGCTTTTTTTCCTTTCTATTTGCATGAAATATCTTTTTCCATCCCTTTACTTTTAATCTGTGTGTACCTTTCTCCCTGAGGTGTGTCTCTTGAAGCCAGCATATATATGGGTCTTATTTACTTACCCATTCAGCATCCCTATGTCTTTTGGTCAGAAGATTTAAACCATTTACATTTAAGATGATTTTTGATAGATATATATTTAGTGTCATTGTATTATTAGACTATTTTCTTCTCTTTTGTTGTTGTTTCCTTCCTCCTCCTCCTCCTCACAAACCCTTTAACATTTGTTGCAGTACTTGTTTGGGGTTAACAAACTACTTTAGCTTTTTTTTTTTTTTTTTTTTTTTTTTTTTTTTTTTTTTTTTTTTTTTTTTTTTTTTTTTTTGTCTGGGAAGCTCCATATTTCTCCTTTAGTTTTAAATGTTAGCCTTGCTGCATAAAGTGGCCTTGGTTGTAGGTGCTTGCTTTTCATCACCTGAATATTTCATGCCATTCCCTTCTGGACTGAAATGTTTCTGTTGTGAAATCAGATGACAGTCTAATTGGTGCTCCTTTGTATGTAACTACCCACTTTTCCCTTGCAGCTTTTGGATTTTTCTCCTTGTCTTTAAGCCTTATCACTTTAATTATGATGTGTTCGGTGTAGGCCTCTTTGGGACCAACTTGTTTGGGATTCTCTGAGCTTCTTGGACTTGTATGTCTCTTTCCTTCACCAGATTAGTGAGGTTTTTAGTCATGATTTCTTCAGATAGGTTCTCAGTCCCTTGCCCACTCTCTTCTCCTTCTGATATCCCAGTGATGCAGATGTTGTTATATTTCATGTTGTCCAGAATGTTTCTTAAGCTCTCCTCATTTTTTAAGTTCTTTTTTCTTTTTGTTGTACTTCCTGGGTGTTTTTTTCTACTTTGTTTTCCCATCCACTGATTTGATCCTCTGCTTCATCTAACCAACTGTTTTCCCCTTTCAGTGTATCACTTATTTCAGATATTTCATTCTGTATTTATGACTCATCCATTTTTATGGTTTCTTTGTCTTCTTTCATGCTGTTGAGTACCCTTATAATCATTACTCTAAACTCTCTGATAAATTGCTTGCCTCCATTCATCGAGTTCTTCTTCTGGAGAACACTCTTGTTCTTTGGTTTAGTCTGTTTCTTTGTCTTCCTATTTTGGCTGCTTGTTTGTATATGTTTCAATATATTAGGTAGATCTGCAAGACTCTGGTGCACACCTAAGTCAAACCCTGCCTGTGACTGGTTCTGGGCAACCTGTTTGCAGCTATCAATGATTCACAGTGTGTGTCTCCCTCTACTGGGCCTGGATGTGTGCAGAAAGAACCAGCCTATGCACAAAGGCTGGCTTTCAGCTGACCAGGCCTGGAGGTGGGTCAGTTGAAGCCTCAGAGCTCCGAGCAACCTGCCTTTGCCTGCAGGCTTTCTGTAGCACTAAAGAGTAAAAAGTCTTCTGGTTGTACTCCTCAGCAGCAGGGCTTAAGCAACACAGGGTAGGGCAGAGTAATTCCTGCTGGCAGGACTAGTATTTCCCTTCAGGCTGATGCCCCTTGGAGGGAGTTGCTCTGCCTGAGAAAGATGCCTCCTGCAGTATGGGGAACGACACAGCCCAGGGATCTTAGAGGCTGTTCCTTCAGTGCTCTCTCCAGCCACCAGCCCCAGACTCTCCTCAAGTGTCTCTAATCCACTCTGTCCTTCCTCTGCCAAAGCCCAGGGTAAATGGCTGCAAATAGAATTTTGTGTGTTGGCCCTTTCAGAGGCTCTCTGAGTCTCCAGCCATTTTCCCTGGCAGACAGAAACCCCGCTGGTTTTCACAGTCGTATGTTATTTGGGTTCCTTTCCCAGTTCTGTTGCTACAGGCTGGTGAGCTCAGCTTGGGGTTAAGACCTCACACTTCTCAGGGGGAAACTGCTGGCCACTGAAATACCCATCCAAGACTTCAGCTGCTACCTTTGAGTGTCCATTGTTATAAGGCTTGTCCCCAGCTAGTGGTCAGTTGGTTATTCAGGATGACTTTTCTACAATTTAGTTGTAATTCCAGATTGGTCCTGCGAGGAGGTTAGTGTTGCTTCTACTTACTCCTCTGCCATCTTGGGTCTCTGTTCAATATTCTTACCTGATGTTCTCATCATAAGCTATCTCTAGCAGAGCTTTGGAAGCTGTAATGAAGGGAAATTAGTTTAAGAATACTTAATAAGTCTGTGAGAACCTACTTTTAGGTACTGAAATAACATATAGTATATTGACCTTGGGTTTTCTGATGTGACAAAGAATCTTCCCCTCCTCCTTGGAAAGTTAATGAAAAGAAAATTCTCAACAGGAGTCTCCTTCAGAATACAACTGAGTGCCTGAAGAATTCCAACTGGTAGAAAAATATGAAGTTTATCTTCAGACAATGTAAGTGCCCTGGAGTGAAGGAATAGGTTAGGGAAAAGCAGTGATACTCCAGACCTGCATGTGTGCTGATGAACGAACAGTGACCACACAGGCTTGGGAGGGAGACTGACAATGTCTCTGAACCACGTCGATGCTGGGGAGCAGAGGTGTTTGGAAGGGATACAACTAAAGACCCCTAGCCAACTGGGCAAGATGCAAATGCTTTAAAAAGCATGCACCAATCAATGGAAGTTTGGGCCTTGATAGAATTCTGGTGCCATTTGTTGTTTCAGTGATTGGAGTACATATTTAGAATATTCTATGCCAGAGGCTGAGTTCACATGACATCTACCACTCTCTCCCTACAGCTTTATGCATATCTTGACCAGCTATTAACATTAGAGGTTAACTGTTTTGGTCTATTTCTGTACAGGTCTTCATTACCTGTTGTAGTATGTACCTCTGCTTCTCTCAACTCCCTCCTCTTCTCACCCTCCAGTCACTCCCATAACATCATTCTCCTCTCCCTGAAGGAAATTTAACTCAGTTCCATCTTTAGAGCAGAAAACATAAAGGAGCCTGGCTGTGCTGGTTTCTGGAAAAGTCCAGAGGCCAGCTATGCACAAACTTTGTAAAACAAAGGGATATAAAACAAAAATTCTTATTAACAATCATGGCTCTGAACAAAGCCATCTGAGAGTGAGTTGTTGTCAGAACGAAGTGGTTTCTTATATAGTGAAGCATGTATCTGGCAAAGAAAGAATGACAGTGGTCCTCATCCCTGGATGCATAAACAATCATCTGGGGGGCTTATGTATCTTTATGCCCGAACCCCTTACCAGATTTTCCTTTAATTGGGGTAAAGGTAGTATACTGGCCTTCAATATTTTTATGGACCCTGCATAGGTTTCTTGAATGTGTAGCCAGAGGTGAAAACATTAGTCTAGGATCTGAACTAATGCAGCCCTGGATGGCTAGGTGTGCAGTTCACAGAAAGTGCTGAAAATCCAATCACTGGGTTTGCACTTCTCTAGTTACTGTCAGCATACCTTGGAACAGAGAAAATGTGGCAGATGTAATGATGATCTCACTTGTGTCCTATCCTATGACTCCTCCCTTTATTCAAATATGACTGTATGGCAAGTTACATTCTTTAGGTCCTGAGATTAACAAGGCAAGTAGATCTTGATAATGTAATTAGTAATCAATGAAGAATTCAAACATTGCTGTGTAATACTTTTATTCAATAGTTTTATGGAAAAACTTTCTGTATGTGTTACATCACATAATTCTCAGACCTGTCAGTGTATAGTGACAAATTACATTTGAATAGAAGTTTTAAAATCCATTCTTGAATGCTACTCCTCTATTAAATATTGAAAAGCAGCTCTGCGTGTCAGCACTAAAGGATACAAAAAGCACTAAAGGACTCCTACATATCTTCATTCTCTTCCTATTATAGTATTATTTTCCCTTTATAACAGAGCTTCACTCATTCAAAATGCTTCAGTGTAATAACAACCAACATCCTCCGATTTACCAAACTTCAAACAACTCTCACATGCAGGGCTTGGTGAGATTAGGCCTAATAACATGATTTAGCTCAGCTGTTCTAAAACCTGGGCCTGGGTAAGGTTGTGTGTTCTGTAGACGGATTTAGGGAAGTGAGATGATCAATACATAATGTAATACTTATGGTAGTTATCCCTTGACCATTTAACCTGACTACAAAATCCAGTATTTAGTGTTTCACACCAGTCTTACTGCAAAAGCACTGTGCTGCACACAATTAATTCATCTCCAGTTGATGTTGAATCTAGCAAAAATTGTAATTTTTAACAAAACTTATCACTTCAAAGCACGATTAAGAAAAGCAAATCAAGACAAAGTCCAAATATGAATCCTAGATATTCCATGACTAAGAATTGGATTTCATAAGTAGCAGACTCGAGCGTTTTTTCTTGAAACCTTTAAAAAATAATTTTAAAAGATAAATATTTTTACTCCAAAAGTTGGGGTTCATTGCAGAAATCACAGCCCTTCAAGCTCCAATTATGATTGATGCTTAAGAACAGATAAATGCCCAGATCCAGGGTTTTAAAAGACCTTGACTCCTAACCCTCCCAGATCCTCTATCCCATTGGTACCTGGAATCAGCAGTCCCTGGTAGAAGACAGCAAGAACCTGGCTTTAAGGATGAGTCAGAATAGTGTAGGAACAAGCTATGTATTTGCTAGTGAACCCATGCCCAAATCACTAGAACATGAGGATTTAGAAATCTTTGAGAACAGAATGTATTTCAGACACACACCAACTACTGCATATCACTTTTACTTGAAGTCAGTATTTTAAAAGCCCTGTTCCCCCAGTTAAAAGCAGGGATCTCTATCATTAGTATGTCTCCTTCATTTATAACCCAGATTAATACAAGCCCAGTCTGAAGTAACACTTCTTTGCAAATTTAACTTCATTTTAGCAGCATACATGGAGTACTGACACTTTTCAAAGGTTTTATCTCAGATCAATTAGATCTACAAGCGAATAGAAATAATTGGAGGGAAGTGAGTGGGCCAGAGTTTAAAGGATTCTCTCAGAAACTTCTCTTGGATTCTTTTTTTACAGGATTTCTTTACCATATAAAAATTGTTTTAAAAAAGCCAACACTATTAAGCCAAGTATGCCCTTCACGGGTGTTGCCTATAGTGATTAAATACCATTCAACTCTAGCTTCATGCAAGCTAATGACCATGACTGAAAGTTCTCCGTACCAGCAAGATGACTAACATTTATTTTAGGTTAACCCTTGATTTGAGACCCTGGTAAAGTCAGCCTGACAAGTGCAGTTAAAGCAGAATATAAAAAAGGGTAGAGAACAGGAACAAGAGTAAAAGGAAAGATGTTTTATACAGTAAATTCTGTACAATGGGATCCAAGGACACCAGTATGTTATGCATGCTTGATTTATTTATTTTAAAAAGCATAGTTCTGAGTTACTCAAGTCTTTATTTTCTTAGTATTACTCCTCAGCTAAGTCATTCTTTTTCCCACAACCCCCAAACTATGATGCAGTTCTTTAAAGGTTAACTGTCCCAAGAGCTATTTTTTTACTCTTCTGACTCTGAAACTCCTATAACTCCCCAACACCCCCAGAAAAAGCCAAAAATTTTGCTTTTATGAATTTTCAAAATCTGCCAAACTCTCTTCTGCAGAAATAAACTATCTTTAACCAATATAAAAGAATGAGTGAGTTGTACTTCGGGCTACCCTCTTCCCTCCCTATCTACCTTCTAAAGCAGTTTCTTGGGCACAGACTGAAAGTGTGATGGGGCTTCTCGGGGCCATGGGATGTACTAGCAGTATAAAGAAGGAACAATACTGAAGGAGTCGTCTTCTAGTTCTTCCTGTCACCTTCCATACCAGCTAGTAGACTCCCATTTCACGTGGGGCTGAGAGATTCCCTCAGAACTGGGGAAGCTGACACTCCTTGGCCATTTCCAAAGTAGAAAGATCAGTATCACTAAATCCTACTGTCATTGCAGCCAGACCCAATTCAACGGAGCCTCTGGCCTGAGAGAAATTAAAGGGATCTCTTTTCCTGCCCTACTCTACTGATATGCCTGTGTGGAATAAAAATTTTAATACATGAACACATAGGCAATTACATTTCAATACTGTTGACAAGAAATATGTGTACAACAAAATCATTTATGCAACATCCAAGATTTTTAATCCTCCTAAATGGCCCACTTATTAATGGGTATTAGGAAAAAAAACGAATATTCTAGTTTAACTGAAGATGATGTAGATCCTAAGAGTTGGTTAAAACAGGATTTGGCCTGGATTTTTTAAAATGGCATACCATTCATAACGTGGTTGGGAACCTAAGTTCTCCACAAAAGCCTATTGCTTCAGAAAGAGGCCTGTGTGGCTAAAGCAATATTTACTCTCAGCAATTAAGCACCAAATAACTTAGCAATCTGCGTTCCCTGCAAAACCACCCCACACCCTACTGCCTCACAGAGGGGATCTAAGAGGTCTACATACAGGAAGACAACTCCATCAGCTTCGTATGGGAAAGCAGGAGGCAACTAAACTGACCTGTGGGTGCCTTTTCAGTGTGGCTGGGTTCATCTTAGCAGTCAAGGTATCAAGTTTGCTATTCTCTCAGGCATCAAGTCTGGCCTCCTTCAGTGTTAAACGTTTGAGTCACATTTATCTGTAATGGAAGAGGCACAGACACCTGGAAAATGTTGTATGCACCCCAAGAGGGGATTGAATAGCTACTTTTCATTCCACAAATGGAAGTCATTGACCTCATTTCATCAAACATGTTCTTAAAAAGGAGGCAAAACAAAATGGTCCTATTAGCACTCAGTGCAGGGAGGCACTACTTTTCATGGCTGAAAACACCAAGGGTACTTTCTTGCTTCTTGGCCTAATGAATCTTTAAGTTGAGGGAACCTTTTAGGTGCATCAAATGAGCCTGAATAAATCTGTATCTAGAGCAGCATTTAATGTAATGATGTGCACAGGGTCAACTACATTAATGCAAGGTTGCAGAGGGCTAAACTAGGGAAGAAAATCTTGGGAATCATTTTTCAAGAGCCTGAATTCTATGCACTCTCTTATGACCAGTGAAAAGGCATTTTTAATTGAAGAAAAATGTAGGCACATAAAATCTTCCAAGGATGAAAGACATGCAAATTTTCCTTGGTTCACTCCCACCTTCAAAGTTGTCTGCTCTGAGAAAGAGAACATGGAACAGGGCCAGGCCTTGTGGGAAAGCCCGTGGGAATGTGCCAATATATCATCCTAAGCTGTGGCATCAGACTAAAACAAGAAAATACACCTGCATTCCTGCCTTTCTTATAATGCTGAGCCAAGTGATAACAGGTAGCCTGGGCCTGTGCGGGGATCAAAAAGGCGGCTTTCTGACAGCCCTCATCTCCAAGGTGGGTCAGGTATCACACAGCCGTTGAAAGGGGCCATGTACCCAATGATTTTTTGTGTTAGGGGAGAGTCAGGTATAGGACCTGAAAGTTCATCAAAGGAAGAATGTGAAATGAGAGGAAAAAGGGTATTGATGGGGCATCTGGTATTATAAAAAACAAAACAAAACTGATTGTGCCACATACTCTGGGAATACAGAAAAACCATGCAAGAAAAGCAGCCCCTGCAAGCAGGCAGCTGGAAGGAGGGCAGGACTCTGGCACAAGCCCATCCCCTGGAAAGCCAAGGTAACAATGATAGATTCTCCACCCATCATGGATCCTGAGTTTACTCTCCATTCATTTTAGGAAAAGAGCTTCCTATAATGAATGTTCTTCCTGCAGCTTCCCTAAACAGTTCTTGGTGAGTCCCACAGGCAGACAGAATACCTCCAGCTAGGAGGCTTCCATTAACCTTCTTCCCATATGTATATATATGTAACTTTTTACTTAAATTCCATGAATTCATAAAGCTCTCATCTTCAATCAAATGCAAAAGCAGAGCATCCTACTTAGAAGCTCTGAAACACACTTATCAGTCGGCAAGCAAATCAGCCTTCCAGTCTCAGGTAGGCAAGGGAGATGCTTCTGAAACCTGGGAGGCAGGAAGGACTCCTTCAGATGGGCTTGTACAGCAGAGTAGTGACATACTTCTTCTTGTAGCGATGGGTTGCGCTAAGGACCATCACACAGTCCTGCAAGGAAAAGAAACATGCAACTAACTCATTAGTTCAGGCAGTACACAGTTCTTCACAACCATCAGTCCTTCACTGTTGCTTACTTTTAAGAGACATAGCTTGATATTATAGAAGGAGGATGGTTTTGGAGTCAAATCAACTTAAGCTCATTCTGAATCCTACTGTTTATGGCCTTGAATAATCTACATAATGTCTTTTTTCTCATGATTAAAAGGATAACACCTATTATTAAGGTGGCTCTGATGATTACATCTGAATATCTGACATAGTACCTGACAAAATATATGCTGAAAAAATATTAGTCTCCCATTTCACTCCATTCCCCATTTCAAATTTGAATATTGGGTTTAAAACTGGCAAAGAAAAAAGAAGGAAACATCCCGGCATCCACTTCTAGAAGGAAGTCTTAAATACAATGATAAGAGGGCAGAGATCCTTTTGAAAAACCATTTCCATGTCCTGGAGCAGGTCTGATTTCCATTTAAAACCAAGAATGAACTTCAAAAGTCTTCTCTGATCAAGAGGGGACTCAGGAATCCTCTTCTGTCCTTGAACAGTGGACCCCAAAATCTTCCTAGGAAAACAGCCTAAACAATCTGGGTCAAGGACAAGGTGAATCACAATATTCAAGACCAGCATGAAAAGTATAAGGTACAATTTCCGAGGTTTGTTACAGGCCACATGTATACCACAGGAGAAGACAGCAGGCCTGTGGACATCCCTTGATAGCCAAGGAGCAGTCACAGGAGGCAAAATTAAGTCAGATCCCAAAGAACCCAAGAATTTCCAATTGAGAAACCAGTGCATCTTCCTACTTTCCCCAATACTGTTGTTTATCTACAATGAATGCTTCCCAAATTAACATTCTGTGATTAGAGTATGGTGACCATAGTCTCAATATAACAGAATCAAGGCAGGTAAAAAGTCCAACTCCTGGAAGGGTTTGGTAGAAATGAGGAGCACGTGAGAGAAAGACCTACTTTGAAAGACCTGGCATAGTAATCTCTAGGAAAGAACATGGAATAAGGACAGGAGGAATGGACTTCAGTCCTCTCTCTGGTACTTACTGGCAATTTGAACTTCTCTGAGCCTTAGTTTCTTTATCTATAAAACAGGAGTTAAAAATAATACTTACCACACAAGGTTATTATAAAAAGTAAATTCAGTAATATATATTTTGAAAGTACTCTTAGTGATTTCCCTTATCAGATGCACACCTAAGAAATGTAAGCGGCTTAAAAAGATGACTAGGGCCCATCCTAGATGCACTTATTCCTGAGGATGTAGTCTCTGAATCTGTATGTTTATAAACTTTCCAGCTGATTCTGGTGATGATCAGCCTAGTTGGGTAGTTGTAGAGCAATATAAAACTTTATTCCAATAGCCAAACCACAAAGACATTACTGGATTGAACAAATACTTTCAACCTAGATTCTAAAGCATAGGGAAACCAAGGACTCTAGGAGGGGACACAGCAAATCTGGTTATGTTTCTCCCAGATGTAGTACATATAGAAGAGATGCATCCACTCAGGTATATGTGACTGAGGCACCTGTAAGCAGCTTTAAAAAGGTGTCCACCTTTTAAAAAGAATGGAAGCCTTAATATCACATTTAAGCATTCTTTAAACTGGAAGCTAAACTTGCTTTTTCTGCAAATGAAATTTTAGTGCTATGAATTCAAAATTAAGTAGGTAGTAAAAAGGTTATAGCTACCCATAAAGAAACCAGGGAGCAAAAAAGTTCAATCACAGAGAAACTCAGTTAGCCAGAACACAGATATAAAAACTAAGACCTTTTAAAATTAAATTTATTGGGGTGATGCTTGTTGATAAGATCATGTAGGTTTAAAGTGTACATTTCAATGATACATGATCTGTACTGCATGTGTGCCTACTACCCAAAGTCAAATGATCTTCCTTCACCATATATTTGATCCCCTTTACCCTTTACAACACCCCAAACCCCTTCCCTCTGGTAACCGCCATACTATTGTCTGTGAGTTTCAGTTTTGTATCCCACAATGAGTGAAATCATATGGGTTCTTAGCTTTGTCTGACATTTACTTAGCATAATATTCTCAAGGTCCATCCATGTTGTCACAAATGGTAATATTTCATCTTTCCTTATGTCCGTTGTATGTATGTACCACATCTTCTTTATCCAATCATCCACTGAAGGACACTTTGGTTGTTTCCATGTCTTGGCCACCGTGAGTAATGAACATTATTCATGCTGCAATGAACATAGAGGTGCACAGATCTTTGCAAATCAATGTTTTCCAATTTTGGGGGTAGATACCCAGAAGAGGGATTGCTGGGTCATATGGTAACTCTATTCTTAATTTTTTGAAGAGCCTCCATACTGTTTTCCACAATGGCTGTACCAGTTTGCAATTCCACAAACAGTGAATAAGGGTTCCTTTTTCTCCACAGCCACTCCAATACTTGTTATTACTCATCTTGTTGACAACAGCCATTCTAACAGGTGTGAGATGGTATCGTTCTGTAGTTTTGATTTGCATTTCCCTAGTAGCTAGTGAAGTTGAACACACTTTCATATATCTGTTGGCCATTTGTATGTCTTCTTGGGAGAGGTATCTGTTCAGGTCCTTTGCCCATTTTCTAATTGGATTGTTTGTTTGTTAGTGTTGAGTTACATAAGTTCTTTACATATTTTGGATATTAACACCTTATTGGAAGCTCTTGTTGGCAAATATTTTCTCCCACTGGGTTGGTAGCCTTTTTGTTTTGCTGTTGGTTTCTTTGGCTGTGCAGAAGTTTTTTGAGACTAAGATTTTTAAAAAAATGAAACAAAAACACCCACTAGTTACAAAAAAGCTCTCTATAATTTGACAATTACTGCCAGCTTCAGCTCTAGTGAAGTAGCAGAACAAGTAACCACCGGAGAACATGTTACCCTTCCCTCCCATTTAGAGGAGCTCTGTGAAGAGCCAGCCCCACCACTTACCTTAATGGACAATGCATAGAGATGGTTTAGCATAACATGATTGGGCTCGGGGAGCAAGGCTGGGTCACACTAAGAGAGAAAAAAAAATTCATGAATGGAGTTAAATGCACAGTCTTAAACCAAGCACTTTACTCTTCTTCCAAGCCATTTGGGATCATTGAGAAACTCTAAACTAGTTTAGAGTTTAACTCTTAAATACTGAACTCACCCTTGTATATATCAATAATACATTCTTATTACAGGAAATCAGGAAAATTCTGAGTCCAGGGTAGAAACTCTAAGCCTCAGCATCTGTTCATCTTCCTTAATACAGCTAAAACAAAAATCTTTCCCACAACACACAGAAGATTCAGGTTAAGAGACAAAAGTAATCTTAATAGGAATCAAGTGAACTGACTAAAGACACAGATAATATTTAAAAAAAAAAACACAAAAAACCCTTATACTTCTTTTCTATATCTTCAAATGATAAACATTCCTTATCTTGTGTTGGAATACAAATCCCCAAAACTGGTTCTCATAATCCATAGCTCTGGGCCTGAATTATTTGGACCAGAAAGCAACTATGAATTTTGACATCAGTACCTGGAAAAGTCACAACTCAGACTTAGTAATGATAACACACACACACACACACACGCACGCACACACACACAAGATCTGTCCAGAAGGTACCCAGCCATGTACTATGAAAAATGGAGACATTCACTGAAGATGATACAAGATACAAGAAACATTGCACACAGGACAATGATGCCTCAGTTCCCTTCAAAGTAGGCACCTTGGGACCTCACTCAGGTCTCCCAATTACCATCAGCTGCCCCGTGTTATCTCATCAACAGTCTGAAATCTTTACCCTTTCAAAGATGATTTTAGTTTTGGGAAAGGCCAGAAGTCACAGGGTACCAAAGTGGGCTGTGGTGGGCTAAGTCACCTGGGTGATTGGATGTTTCACCAAAAAAACTCTGCACAAGATGTGATGCATGAGTGGATGTGTTGTCGTAATGAAGCTGCCAATCGCCAGTTGCCCATAGCTGTGGCTTTCTGAATTATCCAAATCGTTTCCATAGTTTCCAAGTTTAATGCAAAATTTGATGCAGATTCATTGCTCTACTCAGTCATTTTGAATGCAATAGCCATGTAGTACACGTGATAACTCAATACCATCTACTGCTCCCACTGACTAGTACAGTGAAGTTGTCACTGTTCATGCATGTTCATTCCAGTCCACACTCCTTGGCTGCCAGGCTACATAGATGTTGTGCAAACCATTCTTATTAATGCCTTGACTTTTTCCAGTTATATATAACTAAATATGTGTGTGTGCGTGTAGTTAGTTTGTCCAGAAAAAGTCCAGCACTGTTAATGGTGACTCAGCCCTGCTACAGCCCAGATTTGGTATCCTGTGACTCTTGGCTTTTCCCAAAACTGAAATGACCTTTGAAGGGAAGAGATTTCAGACTATCAGTGTGATTCAGGAAAATATGATGGGCAGCTGATAGTGACTGGGAGAACTGTGTGAGGTCCCAAGGTGCCTACTTTGAAGGGGACTGATGTGTCATTGTACTATGTACAATGTTTCTTGTATCCTGTATCATCTTCAATGAATATCTCTGTTTCACATTATATGGCTGGTACCTTCTGGACATACCATATACACAGACACACACACTTGTAATAATCCAAACCTCTAGGACTACTAAACTTTAGCTCACATGGTCCTAGTGACCCCAAGATGCCCCAGCAATGCTCTCAGGATACTCACAGAAATATTAGTGTCCTTGTTAAGAATAACTTGAAGAAGGTGAGGAGGCAAGATGGGTGGGGATTTTAATCTCTCTTCAGATCGAAACACATACATTTCTTGCCCATAAGGCCCTGGGGGTGAGCTAGAAAGATCTGGAAGACATTTATCCAAATATAAGGGAAAGTTGGAGAACAAGTAAAAAATGCATGAAAAAAAATGTCATCACCATGGCAGCTAATAATAAATATACAAAAGTTACAAGAGTCATGGATCATAAAGTTGTGACATGTTGGGTCTACAACTGTAAGGCAACCAAAAAAAATGTCTGAGTCGTCCTGAACGTAAACCAAGAAGTTCCTCGACATGGCAGCATGACATGGAGGACAAGGAAGACAGAGGTAGAAGATGCAGCTTTTGGAAGTACTCCATTTAAAGCTGTATGAGGTGGACAAACCCGCCACTGCAGTCAGTTTCCCCATTCATAAAATAAAAATAATCTCTGCCCTATTTCACAATATTTTCAAAGGAATCAAATAAGAGAATAAATGTGAGCCCTGGCCGGGTGGCTCAGTTAGTTGGAGCATCATCCTGTACACCAAAAGTTTGTGGGTTCCCAGTCAGAGCATATACCTAGGCTGTGGGTTCAATCCCCAGCCAGGGTGTGTGCGGGAGACAACGAATCCATGTTTCTCTCTCTCCCTACCCCCAATCCCTTCCTCTCTCTCTAAATCAATTTTTAAAAAAATCATATCCCCTGGTGAGGAGTAAAGAAAAAAAGATAATAGATGTGACAATGCCTTGTAAACTGTCAAACAATATGAAAAGATTAGATTTCTTCTTTTTTCTACCCAAGCAACAGACAACAAGTCTATAGACTCTAAGACTACTGATACTACCATGATTTCAACAAGGACAAAATTACTAACAATGTAGTGGTCATTGGGGAAATGCAAATAGAAATGACAATAAGATACTCCTTAACATTCATTAAGATGGCTGTAATAAGAAAGACTGACAATAATGACAACTGTTGGCAAGTCTGCAGAGAAACTGGAACCTCTGTACTATTCCCATTGCTGGTGAGTATGTAAAATGGTGCAGTTGCTTTGAACAACAGTTTGACAGGTCCTCCAAAAATTAAACATAAAGTTACTCTATGACCCAGAGGTTACACTTCTGGGTATATACCCAAGAGAAATGAGAATATATGTCCATACAAAAACCTGAACACAAATGTTCATAACAGCATTATTTATTACAGACAAAAAAGTGGTAACAATCCAAATGTCCATCAGCTAATGAATGAAGAAACAACATAGTATATCCATATAGCAGAATTTTATTCAGCCATAAAAAGGAATAAAGTACTAGTATACATCACATCCAGGATGAACATACTAAGTGAAATAAGCCAGATACAAAAGACCACATAGTGTATGATCCCATTTACATGAAATGTCCCAAGTAGGAAAAACCATAGAGGCACAAAGTATTCGCACATGTGGTTTCCAGGGGATATGGGAGGAGGAAATGGGAAGCGACTGCTGATAGGCACCAGGTTTCTTTCTGGGGTGATAAAAATTCTCTAGAATTAAGACAGTGGCGATGGTTACATAACTCCATGAGTACATGAAAAATTACTGAATTGTACACTTGAAAAGGATGAATTTGATGGTATGTGAGTTATATCTTAAAAACTGAAAAATGTATAAAGACAAAAAAGGAAGAAATATACAAAGATGAAAAGAACTATGACCTTTTGCTTAATAAATTTTAAGTACTTTGTAATCCCTAGTAAAAAAGATTTTGATAACCAGAATAAGAACTCAGATTTCAGTTGAATATGAGAGGCAAAAGAAAAGAGTAGCAGTAATACCATTATATTAAACAACATCTTAAAAATATACAGAACTTTAAACTTTTCAAAACAGTGTTATTGTGTCATGTGATCCACAAAACACCCCTAAGAAATACTACCAAGAAATTTTTTGTTTCCTTTTCATCCAAAGCAAAACAAAAATTGGTTAACTGATTTGTCTAAAGTCACATCCACAGTTAAGATGGTCATCGAGTGAAGATTAAAACCCAGTCTCAGATTCCTAATAAAGTGTATTCTAAACCTTACTTCAGTGGATCACAAAATTGGGTGAAGACGGAAGAAAGAAATATCAAAAGTATGCTAGTCTTCTCTCTATATTATTATGATTATATGTCTACTATTTATTGCTTTGCCAGAATCTTGTAATGCAAAAATGCAATGTAATTTAGTCACATGTGGCCTCACGATTTAACTCAACATTTTTAAGCCCTTTTTAATCACTGCCCCACCATCCAAGAAGAATATCTAGCTTTACTTTCTGAGCTTTTATAATCAAAACAATAGTTTTACAATTTTTCTAAACAAACAAAAATACTATTGATTATTCTTTTGGAAACTGCCCTGAGATTCTAATATGCCCCATTTAAGGTACTTTGTCTTGTCAGCTGAGAATCACTGAGAACATAAGTCTTCAGTTTTACTCATAAGGAACTGAGAACCAAAAAGGTTAAAGGACTTGTCTGCAATGACAAAGCTAGTAAGGAGCAGCGGCAGACTCTGAACCCAAAAGGGAGAAGCATGCTCACTAGGAACACAGTGCACACAGTTCCGTAGACAGTCCTCACCTTTACTGTAAAGTAACAAAATGGTAACTGTGAGTATGGTTAGCAAACCACTCTTCTGGTGCGGCAGCAAATGCAAATAGAGTTGAAGGCCTTGGAAAAACTAATATTGGGAGAAACAAAAGGATACAGATTTTTTACTCTCCCAAGGAATGTTTTCAAAATCAAAATACAAAATTTCAGTTAACATACACACAAAAGACTTGTGGGGCTTTTATTACCCCCCCCCCCCGCCCTTTCCCCAAAGACTGCCACAGCTGTGGGGTCCTATAACACCGCAGAACTGCCAACTGAGCTAGCAACTGGCAGGGTGAAGCTGAGGCAGCTAAACGAGGCAAACCAGACAACACCCAGCCTCTGCTGGATGATACCACCATTAAGGTCAATGAAAACTTTGAAATATTATTAGAAATAGCTTTCTAAACTGTAGGACATACCCCATTAGTGACTTAAACAAGAGAGGATAAAATAGAAAATAGAGTGCATCACATGTAATAAGGCAAACACTGTGCTGTAAGACTTGTGTTACAGTTGTGTGTGTGTGTGTGTGTGCTGGGTTGCAATGTAAAACAAAAATCTTCCGATATATCCTGGTTAGAAAATTTGAAATCAAATACTCTAAACTGAGATTTTTCTGGTCTCAGAGAAGGAGACCTAAGTGTTTACTGAATTACACAGGATGGGGCAAAAAGCAGGTTTACAAGTGTTTGTATGGAAAACAATACATTAATTAATTAATTAATAATAATATAAGAATAAACTCTGTGTTTCATGTATTCACAACTGTAAACCTACTTTTAACCCACCCTGTATATAATTCAGAAGATTCTTCAGGAGAAAATTAAAAAAACAACCACTCTCGAGAAGGAACATGCATTATGGGAGAAATACATCAAGAAAGAGCAAATACTACAAACTTACCTCGACAAGATGTCTCCGAGCTTTCCATTGAATCTAGCTTTAAAGCATCAAATACCTCAAAATCAGATTTTTTGACATGGATCAAATTGTTAATCGTGCCAAGCTGACTGGTAACAATAGGCTGAAACAGTGAATGAAAAAAATTTTTGAGTCCCTGTTTCAAGTCCATCTCTTCCACTCAACTCTCCTCTTTTCAAATATGATCATAATCGCCGCCTCTTTTATCAAGAGAAATCCTCCAGTGTAGGAGAGCTGCTGCCCGTGGACCGATCCTGACAGCAATGAAGTTTGACACAAAGGGGAGTAATAGCTAAGAGGAGACTGTGAAGTCAGTGGTTACCCTCAGAGATCTAGACCTTACCTCTGATGGATCATGAACCCACTGTCCATCCACAAAGAACTTGTACTGGTGCTCTCCCTCAGGGAGGTCCAGGATGGCCACAAAGTCGTTATGGCTACAGAAGAAAACAGAAAGTTAAACAGGCCAAGTTCCTATCAGAAGACAGAATGTAAATATAGAAACCATGAGGCTATCAAAATATACCACTTATCTCTCACATTGCTAAGCAACTGTACCCCCTGGAGTAAAAAAGTAATGTATAAACCCAGTTTCCTTTCCTATATCATGTTCAGCATGTATTTGCCAGCCCCTCCCCATAACTTTAGCTCTTAACTAACATCTAGAAAAGAATAAAGATGCTATTCTCCCAAAATGGTCCACCTTAACACAACTATTTTCCTTCAGCAGAACAGATCCCTCACAAGTGTAAATAAGGTATCAGTACGTTCAGGATACAGAAGTGGCTCCAGGTACCCTTCCATATTTTGGTGAGCATCTTCTGGAAAATTACATCCTGACAGGTAGGCCTTTCTGATTACCAGTTAAATAATTTATTACTGTTCTGCAGGCAACAAATAATATTACTACCTAGAACTTCACAATATATTTTGTTTTAGTGTAGAAATCAGAGCAACTAGACTCAGCTACTTATAGAATACTTGCTACAAGGATAGAAAGGACTTGAATTAAGTGTCCTAAAAAATGTATCCACAAAGCTGTAAATGCCTCTGAGTGGTAAAATACCTAAGTGGTAAAATAACCCTGATTCACTAGGAGGTTAAAAAAAAAGTCGTAGATATAGTCACTGATCATGGAAAATGCTTGCGTCCCTAGCAGATGGAGAGGAGTGATCCAGCCAGGTCTCTACTCCCCGTCTCTGTAGATTCAATCAAGATGCTTGTCTTCACCTCTTAATCAGTGGAATCTTGGTGCTCCAATTGTTGAAGGACCCAGAGATGAAGACCTCCTTGCCTCCTTCAGACCAGCGGATAACAGTGGGCCGGGCCTGCTGTGTGGGCTTTACGGAGTCCTCCAAATCCTGCTGCCATGATACAAACTCTTTGTCCCCAGGGAGCTGTAAGAAGGATTAGGTCATCCCTAAATTGTGACCCAGGAATTCTTAAAAGGTCACTCTCCTCCTTAGGGCAGAGAGGGGGTGCTAGGTTTCTGCTAAGGATCAGTGAGCCCTGAAATTAGCAACTAAATAAGGGTTTGAACACACTAGAGAAAAATAACTCATCTAGGACCAAAATGGTCAAATGGCTTATGTTCAAGGCCTGCCCAAATCACGTCCTGACTTCCAAGTCTATTTCCTGTTATCACATTCACTCACAGGTGGGCAAGTATGATATGTTTCCTCTTAAGAGGAAAAAATGTAAAAACAAAGTATGGTTCTATAAAAATGATTAAGTTAGCCATATATTTTTCACATGCAAGTATGAAAAGCTCTCAATTATCACTGCAATGGAAGTTAGAGATACTGAAATTCATAACTCCATTTTAGCTAAGAGGTTACAAAGGACATTAAAAATATAGAAACCAAATCGTTGGTTTCTTAAATTTTCAGTAATGATTATGAAATCTTATCTGCTCACCTATGTCAGGTTTATACTAATTATTTCAGGAATATGAATGAAATTTCTGGAGCCTAAAGGAACATCAGATCAAATACACAACTTCCTTCAACAAAAGCAGTTCCAGTATTAAATGAGATCTCCAGGATTCTAAAAACTGACTCCTTAAGTAGTTTCTTTTCATTACCATGTTGGGAAAATTTCCTGGGGCTGAGAGATTGAAGAGGCTGACAATGCCATCATTACATCAAGAGCTTATTACAGGAACTTAACATGAGGCTCATATCTTGGGCATCAACGAGATATGGTAATGTGGATATATCCCAAACCTGGTAGAGCAGACACTAAAGACATATGTAGAACAGAGCAGAATGGATAGAGGTACTGGGGCAAGAGCTGCCCCAGAGCTGCCCCAGACAAGGGGAAACAGCCTTAGTGCCTGCCCAGGGCAGGGCAATGGCCTGTTCCAGGGACCAGCACACCTGGGGCATAGGGCAGGGGTCGATCAGAAAGCCTCTGAGGGCATTTATAGGAAGCAATCTTTGTTCTGGCCTGGGTGAAGGTGGATCTAGCTGGTGGGTCACACAGAGGTTACGTCTGGAATAGTCTCTACGCCACAAACCATTCTTTACAAGAATTAGCAAGCTACAGCCAGTGAGCCAGATACTTACATGAAGTTTTATTGGAAAATAGCAGTTACTTATTTACTTAGTATCTACAGCTACTTGCATGCTACAGTGGCACAACTGGGTAGTTTTAAGAAACTCTGTGGTCCATAAAGTTTAAAACATTTGCTATCTGGCCCTTTACAGAAAAGGTTTTTTGATCTCCACTTTGCATTGGCTTAAATGAGGTTGGTAAATAGGTGAAGAAAGACTGTACAGTATCAAGTCAAAATATTACCAAATAAAGTAAAGATCTCCTTTCCTTTATCTGGGCTTATTCATTTGGGCTTTATTTTCAAAATGGCTGGGGTATTCTACCTTCCACACGGCCACTCAGGATTCCTCAGAACTGCACTCAGATACCAGTTGCAGCACAATCTGAGGTAAACTCAGAAAGAGAATTGAAGGGACTTTCTCACTATGTAAGTGGCTTAAGAGAAAACCTGCTCTCCATATTCTTAAAGCAATGCACTCTTGTCGGACAGGCTGCATTAGAATTACAAAAATTTCTACATATGCCTAAGAATAATCCTCAGATTATAATTCAGATATAGAGCCTGGGAATCTTTTTAAGTTTCCCATATAATAGTGCTATGTCATATTAAGCAAAGAAAAAAAAAACAACCCTCATCTTTAGAGACGCATTCTAAAATATTTAGATAAAATAATATTTGGTAAGTCTAGAATTTGCTTCAAAATAATTGGTGGGAGTGAACTGGGTATAAATGAAATAAATTCATTCATGAGTTGATTATTGTTTAAACTGGGTGGCAGGTATTTAGGAATTCATTAGACTCTTCTCCCTCTACTTTGAAACATGAAAAATGTTTCAAATTTTCCATAAAGTGTTTAAACAAATCTCAAGTGATTTTAATGTGCAAACAGAACTGAGAACTGAAGAAAGCAGGCATTGGAAGCAACACAGGCCTCACTACCACTGTTTCCATCGGTTACTTTTATAATTTAGGATTTTCGATTTAAAATTTGAAAGCTACAAACTACCGATATGCCTCGCTTTGGAAGGAAGCCCTTCCAGGTATGACATACACTTCTGTGTTAGCAGGAGCACAGCTAACTAGCAGAAAGACTGTTTATTCCAAGTTAAATAGTCAGCAAAGTCATCAGGAAAAGAGTCAAAACAATTAGAATTACAGTTTGAAATGTTTAAGTAAAACATTGAGAGAAAAAGTAGAGACGATAGTTTGAGAACTATAAAATCTTAGATCTGGAAGAGACTTTAGGAATTATCTGAACCAATTTTATTATTTCACAAATGGCAAGACTGAGATAAAGGAAAGAATGATCCAAAATAGGCTCCATTTCAGAAAAAGCAATCTGGCTTTTATTCAGGACACTGATTACCGCAGTCACGATTTGACAACTGCACTGTACTTAAGTCCTGAGTCATCACTGTAAGAAAAGGGTAAAAATACAGTGAGGTAGGTCACCTTGACAAAGTAAATTCGGATGGCTGGGTGGACAGCCCAAACAATGAGAAAGAAGTCCTGAAGTGGGAGAAGAAAGGAACAGAGAAGAAATCCCCCAAAATTGTCATTCTATCATCCTCACTCCCCCTTTCTCTGATTATGTTCTCAGTTGGAATCCAAGAAAATAACCAAATTCCATGTGCTACCAACTTGGAAAATCATTCTCTATTTACTTTGTGAAAGAGATAAGAAATACCAAAGACGCTCCAATCTCCTCAATCCCTCCATTTTTCTACTTCATCTCAGTTAGCCTTAATGCACTTAATTTAATGCTAACAGCTGTAAAAGTGATTAGAAACATTTGAATGGTAATCACATCGTCAGCTCCGTTTAGCCTTTCTGTAGAGTGAACACAAGGTGCTGTTTTCCTGAAAGTCCTTGGAACAGAAATCAAGGTCTTCTGAGCGGTTATGGGTGGTCGTTTTCAGCCATGGTAACATTATGGAGTACTACTGGGAAATGAAGAAATCCTGAAGTTATTTGCTCTGCCACTGCGAAAGAAGCACCACCTTAGCCACCACTGCTATAGAATATGAGACAAAAACTGGGCAGCGATGTCCTTTATCGATCTGAGGTTAAGAGAAAGTATTCAAATAAGCAAGTGGTTGTTGCTTACACTCAAGCCAAAGGTGAAAAGGATCGGAAGTGCTGAACTCCTAGAAGGTCAAGAAAGACACTGATACGTGGAAGTTGTCGGGGAAAAAACTTTCATTTACCCACCTCGGGGCAAATGTGAGAAACTCAAGTTTTCCACCAGCGCTTACAACCTATATATTCATCAATACTCTAGAAGAGGACACCCTGCCTGTTAGCCTGTTAGGAGAACTGAAGAAGGGCGGGGGGCGGGAGGACGGGGGTCCTACCATCCTGATCCTGAAAATGTGGCCAACAGATTAGTCGGAAAACAAAACCTTTTACTTCTATTTTAAGGCAGTACTGCAAGAGGAATTGCCATCCAACATCCCCGATCCCGAAAAATCCCTTTAATTCAAGAAACCATAACCCCAGGTCGGTGTGGTAAGAACTAAGAAAGGGAAGAGGAACCCTGGTACCCAGGCCGCTGCAGAATTGCCACCAAGTGGGGGGGTGGGGACGCTCACCTTGGAGTCCGGTAGGCTGAAGAGGCTGGGGTCATCCGTGCTGCCCACCATGATCTTGTGCTCCCTGTCCAGGCCATGGCCGCTGGCGCCCTCAGCGCGTGCAGCCTTGGCGCCATGGCGTTCCCCGGCCACCCGGTCGCTGGTGGTGTTTCCCATGGCTGCAGCTCCAGTCGGAGACCACCTGCCGTGGGGAACAACACGGGGTGGAAAATCACCCCGGCGGTGGAGTCGCAGGCACCCCTGGCCCCGCCCAGTCGTCTGGGGACCCGGTCAAGGAAATCCCCACCGCAGGGAAGCTGTGTCCGGTCTCCCCTCCCTCCTGAGCCTCCATGAACTTCAGGAACAGGGGGAACCCCGAAACCCCTTCGCTACCCGCTGCTCAGGAAACCCGCTTTCGGGGACTCCCCTGCATGCCCACGCCCACATCCTAGTCACCTTCCGAGTGCGCTCCCTCCTCCCCTGGCTGCTGGTGCGATGGATGTTCTGATGATAAGGCCACCAATAAAGTTATTGAAATTGAATCCGCGCCCAGGGCTAGCGAACCGGGTTTCCTCCTAAAATGGCTACAAGGCCGGCCGTGCGGCCCGCCCCGCGCGTGTTAGCGGCGCTGCGCAGCGCTGCGCCTGCGCCCGCACCGCCAGCCTCCCTAGCCGCTGCCCCCACCCCCGCCGTGGACAACCCACCGCATCCTGCGGCGCCTGGCTGCGGCGCCTTCCCGCAGTGAGCTACCCGCCGGACCGCAGCACCACCTTGCGGGACTGCTCCGGGAAACGGTTCGTTGAGTCCCCGGGCCTGCCGTGTGGAGGACACTAAAGACAGCTCTGAATGACACTTGAGGCTGCCACCCTGCCTCTGGTGTTTAACCAGAGGAGTGGCGCTGCTTTATTCCCGGCCTCCTCACCGGTTGCCTTGTCATAGGCGACCCTGAAAGGTGGGTTCCTGGAGGGAATAAGAAACCAGACTTCCCACTTAAGGCTGGATTGCTCATGGTTAACACTTCACGTGCTCTAGGAACCTTCAGCCCAACTGGGGGCCCAGGGAAGGAGTGATCAGGAGATAACCTTAAATTAGTAAAATGTCAGTCTAAAAAGAATGAGAAAGCTATTCCAAGCTAAGAAACAGTATATGCAATGAGCAACCCCCAAAGAAATTAAATTCGACGAGGAGAGCAGCAACAACAACAACAAAAAAACCCAGAAGGACTACTAGGCAGGAAAGGGCAAAGACAGTCCTTTACTGATGATTAGTGGTATTTAATAAGTCTTACTCTGTATTATAATTATATGAGTGTTTCATTCCCTGCTAGCAACCACTGTGCTCAACATGTGTTACACGGACCAGCAGCACTGGCTGACTTAGGAGCTCGTTCCAAATGCAAAATTTGGGCCTCATCCTATAGAACTGAAATCTGCATTTTAACAGTATCCCCAGGGGAAAGTGTGTACACATTGAAGTGTAAGGAACACAGCTTTGACAAGTGGCAGAGAGAATGTCTCAATTTATTCCTCTTCACATTCAGCACATGTTTTGTACAGAGTAAGCTTTAATAACATATTCAAACTGAAGGATACTTTTACTACTTTTCTCACAAGATAATGCCACTTGGGCTTAAACACAGCCAGTGTTGGGGAACCACAAGTCACAACAAGCCCACCCTTTCTGAATGAGCTGCTCTATTTATAGAAAAGTTCATTTTTATGTTTGGTTGAAAACCCACTCACTTATGTCCAACAAATCCACTGTTCTGTGCTCTGCCCTTAAACTGAGTTGTTTTCTGTCTCTTAATCAAAGACAGTTTGCATTAAAAGGCACAATTATTCAGTAATGTTTTTCTTACTGCTCCCAAATCTTGACTGCTTACTTCCTATTTGGTTACACCTCCTCCCTTCCCCCCTTCCTTTCATCCTTTCCATAGGACTCTGAAGCAGCGCCCTTGAAGGGATAACACATTAAACTATTCAGAACTCCAGGGTGGTTTCCTCTTGCCAAATGACATGTCTCTGGTAGGTATTTCCTTACAGTGGTCAATCAGCATAGGAGAAGCAAGCAAGTATTATATTAGCCAATGCAAAACTTAAGAAGATAAACTGTTTTTGTAAAGCTAAATAGAAATGATTTTGGATTATCTGATTTGGGAGTGTTAAATGAGAAACTTTCACAGCCAAAAGCTCTTCTGAAAGAGAGGGCTTACTGAGCCAAACACTAGCCAGAATAGGACCAGGTCCTGGGTCATGCCATCTGAACCACCAGCATCAGGAGTAGGTGGAAAAGACAAACATGTTTGCGATACTGGAGTTGCTGGGCTCCTTTATACCGCAGGTTCGGGGAAGAAAGATGTAAGTTGTTTTGAAAGAATTGACATTACTGTAGATAAATGGGGTGGTGTGGAGTTAATGCTGGACATGGCCCATACCCCTGGCCAGAAGGAATGTGTATTGTCTTGAGGAATGGAATGTAGTTCCCCCCTTATCTTCCTTGAGGATGGGTTTCCTGCCTGGTGACTGCTTCTTGACCTTTCCCTCCTGCAGTACACACTGATGTAATGTGATTCCAGACTACATGCAGGTTTGTGCAACTTGGACCCATAACACCTTTGTCTAGAGCCCCTTATAATGAGCCTCAGATAGCGGTGGTGGTGGGGGGGGGAGCTTGTCCTGCTTTGCCAATTTGTTGCCATAGGTGCTCCCTGTAATGTGAGTAATAAAGGCTATATCTGCGCTATGAGGTCCTCCTTGTGGTTTTTGGTTTATCTAAATAAGTGGTTGAGATCCCCAGGCTTAACCTCCTGCATTACATTTAGTGTAGGCAGCAGGTTTCGGATACCCCCCTAAAATCCCTGAGTTTAGTCAACCGTGGACAACATTATGCTGATTGGGGGGTTGCTGGGGGGAATCCTGGGCTGGCCAGAAAATTCTGTGTAGTTTGACGTGGCAGACCTTCTTGATTCATGGGACCACCAAAGAACTGGGGGTCACCTCTGAAGTTCCCGTTGGCATCCTATGGGCCTTGTAGCGTGTAGGAGCACTGGCACCCTAGGGAAAAATAAAAACCTCTGCCATGTTACCACTGCCTTTGTTTGGCTGATGCTGCCAGCGCTGCAGAATATGACTGAGAAGCAGATAGAGGCAGAGGCACACCCTGCGCATTTAGAAGAGAGACGGGAACTAGAAAGGGATATGTGTCTTTTACTGGCAGACAGTAAGGACATCCTAGGGAGAGAGTTAGAAAAGACCATTGAGCAATTGCAAGACTTAGCATGCTGCTCGCCAGGGTATGACAGGGGTGGGGGGTGGGGGCTAACCAGCACCCACCCATGTATGAGTAATTGTGGCACAGTATGATTGGAATCCCCACAAGTGGGATCCTTTGGCTGCAAGTGAAAGCGACTAGATGGAGAGATCATCGTGGATGAGGACGGGGAGGATATGAAGGTAGAAGAAGGGAAGTTTATGGCTCATCCTGTTATGACCCAGAAGATTAAGACCCAACAGCCACGGGTGCCACAGGGTGTTCAAGCGCCGTCTTCCCAGCAGACCTTGCATACCGCGGTGTGCCCGCATACCCCCACCAAACTAGTAGAGCTGGCTGTTTGAATCAATGGCAGGGTGGCTGGTGTGGCTGTGGGAAACAGGGGCTGATGGCATTTTGCTTACTGGGGATGATTTGAAATATATGTCTTCTGTCACCACCCATCCCTCTTTAGGATCCATGGGGCCAGAACTCAAGATACCTTTCTCTTGTGGCCAATGGCTGGCTGCAGAGCAGTGTGGCCTAATGAGGAAGCTCTACCCTCTTTTAATCCACGCTGGACCAGTTTATTGGAGCTCTAGCAGTTCATCCGGGAACTAGGCATGGGACATGCCATCTATAACCCACAGTCTAATGGGCCAGATATGGAGAGGTTTACTGCAGGAATGAGGGAGCAGGGTGTGCAGACAGCACCTCTGAGTTACTTTGGCAGCCTGGTACCTATTTTGTCCACCAAGGTGGGTGATCATGTACAGGAAGTAGCACAGACAGCTGGTGACTTAAGGAAGGTAGAATTACTGAGACACAGAAAGGATTAAGACCTGTAGGAAAAAAAAGGACAAAGAAGGAAAAAAGGGAGAGAATTTCACTGTGAAAAGTAAGCAGAAAGGCCCATGTGAAGCTAACCCACAAACAGCTATGGAATGACCTGGTAAAGGATGGGGTAGGCAAAGACAAAATAGACAAAAAGCCCAACTGTGTCCCTGTGAGCCTGTGGCTACAACTGAAACCTGAGCAACAGTTCCAGCCTATAGCACTATCTGTGCAAACGGTGGAATGGACATCGTCCAACAAGGTAGTCCCATCGGTACCCCCAGAGACAACACCCTGTTTGGCTAACTTTATGGCTGCTCCACTTGTGGAGTTGCTACTGGCCTACCCAGAGGATGGCCCATGGGGAGGGACCTTTGCATAGGGGGATGGCTGAGGGACCTGCTTACAGGGACCCAGTGGGGACTGGAGGCCACATGTACAGCTTGCTATTTATTGGTCCCCAAAGAATGTACAAAGAGTGTTGGCTTTAGTTGATACTTGGTACAAAATGTACTCTTATTTACGGTAATTCAGAGAGCTTTAGAGGATGCAGAATGTCATTGATGGCTATGGAGGACAATCTATTCATGTGGAGCTGTGACATTAACCCTTGAGATAGGGCATTTACCACCATGCCCCTATAAGGCATTCCTATAAGGCATGTGTTTCCCCTATTCCAGAGTATGTCCTAGGAATTGACATTCTAGCCAGCATTACTTATATAGACCACCATGGGTGACTTTTGCCTCTGAGTATGGGTTGCGAAGCCTGTTTTTTAGTCAGGGGGCATGTCAAACACCGCCATGTGTCACCTGCCACTCCCCATAGAGTAGCGGCCACCAAACAGTACCACTTTCCAGGTGGCCATAAGGAAATTGGGGAGACCGCAGAAGAGTTGGCTAGGGAGAATATCATCAGACTGGCACACAACCCTGACAACTCATCTTGTGGCCAGTCCAAAAATGAGATAGAGCATGGCACATGACTGTTGATATAGGGAACTAAATAAGGTAATTCCCCCTCTCTTTGGAGCCATGCCTAACGTAGCTAGCCTCCTAGACCAGCTCATCCATGAGCTGGGCACATACCATTATGTATTAGATTTAGCCAGTGCCTTCTTCTCAATAGGCTTACATCCCAATAGCCAGGATGAGTTTGCCTTCATCTGGGAAGGCCACCAGTGGACATTTATTGTCTTGCCCCAGGATTACTTGCATAGCCCTACTGTTTGTCATGGCCTGTGGCTGCATGGACTACACCATCCTCCATGAAACTGCATCATTGCACTGATGACATCATGCTACCCTCTGATTCTCTCACAGAGTTAGAACACTCTGCTCCTCTGTTGTTGGCTCATTTCCAGGGCTGAGGATGGGCAGCAGATTCCAACAAAATCCAGGGACCTGGATTGTCTGTCAGATTCTTGGGTGTTGTTTGGTAGGGTAAGACAAAGGTGATGCCAGCTGCCATTCTAGATAAGACTCAAGGTTCCCCATCCCCCCAAAGCCAAAGCTATTACAGGAATTTTTAGGGTTGTTAGGATATTGGCAGGTTTTTATACCACACTTAGCTCAGCCAGTGTGCCCTCTATATCGCCTAACCCACAAAGGAGCCACCTGGGATTGGGGGGAAGAGACTGACCAGGCCTTTAAGGCTGCTAAATAAGCGGTAAAGACTGTGCAAGCACTGGGGTCATAGATCAATCTCAGGCACATAATTTGGACATACATGTCACCTCTGAGGGCTATGCATGGGGTTTCTGGCAACAGCAAGGAAGCACAACAGTGCCAATTGGCTTCTGGTCCCACTGGAAGGGAACAGAGGCTCCATAGAACAAGTGAATGCTGTTTGTGAAGCTCTTCTGGCTACTGAAGGCATCATGGGACCTGCTGAGGTTTGAGTACGTACTACCTGCCCCATGGCTCATTGGGCACAGGATCTGGCAAAATGACCCAAGAGCTCAGTAGAACGGACGCCACTCTAACAAAGTAAAGTGAATGTCTCAGAGAAGCAAACTGGTGGTGAGCTCTCTGAGCAAAGAATTGCAGCAGCTTCTAGGCCTGGTTACTTAACAAGATGCAGACACAGAGGTCCCCACTCCCCTTCCCATGCCTGGACCTATTAAGGAGGGACAAGCCCCTGTACCTGAGGATGACTAGTACACTGACGGCTCTGGCCAGGGCCAGCCACCCACTTGGAGGAAAGTCGCCTATCAGACCATCACGAACAGCATATGGATGGAAGATAGGTTAGGACAAAGTAGCCAGTGGGCCAAGATGAGAGCCCTGTTGAGAGTAATAACCTGAAAATCAGGGCCAGTAGCAATGTGCACAGCCAGCTGGGCAGTGTACACAGGACTGACTCTGTGGTTGCCCTGTTGGCAACAAGATGACTGACAAGTGGTTCCGTGACTCATAGGGGACAGGACCTATGGAAGGACATTCATGAACATAGTCTGGAAAAGGTAATAACCCTTTACCACATCAATGGACATCAACCTCTCTGCAGCCCAGGCAATACTGAGGCCGATGACCTGCCCCACATATGCTGGCTAGGAGAGGCCCCAGCAGAAGACATGGCTGAATGGCTCTACAGAAAGATGCATCATGCAGAGGAAAAGACTTTGTGGGAGTGGTAAAGGCTTGGGGCCTTTACCGCTTCATTACTGCAATGTAGTCACTGCCTTTGGCAATGCACCATCTGTGCAGAGAAGCACCTTCGCCAGCTACCCCAAGATACTGGCAGGCAACTACATTGGCCCCCTACCACTGTTTAAAGGCTCACGCAGTGCTCTGACGTGTGTGGACATGACTGCTGGCTTCCTGCAGCATACCCATGCAAGCAGGCCACCCAGCAAGCCACCATCGAGCCTAAAACAGCTATGTGCTGCCTGTGGGACCATGGACATCATTGAAAGCAACCAAAGCACCCCTTTTATGGGCTATCCAGTACAAGAATGGGCAGTTGCCCTCAACATAGATTGGAGATTCCATCTGCCATACAAGCCCACTGGAGCTGGCCTCATGGAGAGATACAATGGCTCTTGAAAAATGCTCCGAAGACTGACTCTGGCTCATTCCAGGAGTGGATGACCCATCTTTCTGACTGCCTACGAGCTTTAAACAAACAGCCTGGCATAGGACAACCATCTTCTGTCAACCTCAGTAGACCTTGGGTGGCACCTATCTGCCTACAATTAAGCACCCAGGATGCTCTGCTGTGCCCTGGCCTGGGCAACAAAATAACATGCTCCTGCTAGTGCCCCAAGACATACTCCATGGGAAAAGTACCTTCACCTGGCCTTGGCAGGCACAGGTAGAGTCCCATTGGTGTTCCTTGATGGCTCCTTGGGGAGAGGGACTTATAATGGGGTTATGACTAACACCCATGGTAACAGCCTCCTGGCCCCTTTCCCTTGTTTGTTATAACCCACAGCAGACCTCACTTCCTAAGGGAACTTACATAGCCTCAGTATGTCAGGTACACACACCTTCCTTGGCCCTTGGAGTACATGAGGCCCTTAGTCTAGGTCCAGATAGGGCATGGTACCAAGGGCCAGGGTGGCATCCACTGGTTATTGTAATGATGTTAACCAAAGACCAGACTATTGCTTGTGTGCTGTCAGACCATCAAGATTTGCCTCTACTAGTTCCTACTAAACATCTATCTTATCACCCTTACGTTCTGCTCTGAAAACTCCTTTCTACAGTGGGCTGGTGTGCGAGCAGCCATCAGCCAATTGCTCCAATTGTTGGGTCTGCACTGGATTTTCCACTGCTGCCTCAGCCGACCTACTATGGTGGATGCACCTTGTGAACTGAACACACTGGGACTGGCTGCAAGTCTGGAAGGCACCCAACCCCCCCTTCAAGCAGATGTGCAACAAGGTGTTTTCCCTCGTGAGAGAACAGGCTAAATGCGCCAAGCCATGGCTCATGCCCACAGTTTGAGATGGTGTGGGATGGCTGTAAGCTTTATAGGTAGAAGTATGACAGCCCATACCCATTTGTATTAAACACAAAAATATGATGGCAAATTAAACTGTTCACCTCATGGGGTGGATGCTGGCAGCCCTATGCAGGAATATTACAATACTGACTGCTACAGACTTCTGGGGACAGTGTACTAACGGGACACAGGCCCATCCCATCCCATGGGGGACCCTGTGGGCCTCTGGCCAATATAGTTGGCCTTATGTCCCTGGATGTTGCACCTGGGGAGAACCATATATCCCAGGACAGGTATTGAATACCCATCCAGGTGTCCCTCAGAATTGGGACTTATTTCAGGCACATTATTGAGTAAAGCATTCTGACTAATGGTTCTACACACTAGCCCTTTTTGTGCCCCCTGTAGGCATTACTTTTACACTGAAGCCCTTAAGTTCCTAACAAATCCTACTGCAATAGGCCTTAATCATACCAAGCATGCTATAGCCCTTATTTCTGATGAAATAACTCAAATGAGGAAAGTTGTGCTGTAGGACAGAACGGCATTAGACTGACTTATTACTGCCCAGTGGGGTACCTGGTACCTGTGCCACTCTGCACACAGTGTTGTGTATATATTCCTGATAACACCTACAATGTATCCCAAGCATTAACTCGCTAGGAGCTGAAATCAATCACATAGGCCATAGCTTCTGATCCCTTTAGGATCCCTTTTATGACTTGGTAGAATTCTTTAGGTTCTTGGTGGTATACCCTCTTCCTAAGTCTGTTTGGTTTCTGTCTTGTGCTTTGTAGTCCTGGGGTGTAGCGTTTACTGTATCTGTGGTATATGGATGCAGCCAACATGCTCACCACACAGGTCCCCTATCAGAAGAAATAGTGCAAAAAATGTGAAGCGGAAGATCGATGTTGGGGTGGAGTGTGGAGTTAATGTTGGACATGGCCCTTCCACCACCTGTGACAGAAGGCTGGCCAGAGGGCCTCTGGCCGGAAGGAATGTGTATTGTCCTATGGAATGGAATGTAGCTCCCTCTTTATCTCCCCTGAGGATCAGTTTCTTGCCCAATGACTGCTTCTTGCCCTTTCTCTCCTGCACACTCAGACACACCCCAGTATAATGTGGCTCCAGGCTACACACAGCCTTGTGCAACTTGGACCCATGCCACTTTTCTCCAGAGCCCCTTATAACGAGCCTCAGACTGGGGGAGGTGTGGTCCTGCTTTGCCAATCTGCCAGCATCAGTGCTCCCTGTAATGTGTGTAATAAGGATTATGTCTGCTCCATCAGGTCCTCCTTGTGGTTTTTCAGTTTATCCAAATGAGTGCTCGAGATCTCCAGGCTCAACCTCCTGCAATACAGGTGGGAAAAGGTGAAGGGCACTAGTTCTGGGATAGGTGCATAGTCTGTAAGAAAGAAGTGTTTGCTTTTTAGGTATGGTTGTGGGCAACAGTCCAGAAAGATTATGCATAGCAAGATGTGGAGATATAGGTGGTCAGTTGTACTAGATGTTCATCTACTGGCTGTTCTCTTTGAATAATTGTGGAAATAGTCACTTAGAAGTTGATTCAAAGTTTCAACATTCATTCAGGAATATAGACAGTTTTTAAACATTTTTCCCTGCAATTTTCAACTGATTAAACTCTCTTGTCTCTTCTTTCCATCCTTCAGCCTGCTATAATTTAATTTAGGTATCTCAGAATTTTTTTCTTATGATGGAGTTATCCATGACACTGTTCCACTCTAATAGCACTTGTAGGTCAGTCCATAGTTAATAACACAAGTCAACTCTGCATATTGCACGTTTGGGCATAGAACAAAAATAATTTGTCACTGTGGGAAGGATTAATTATTTCTCCCTAGTCTCAAGTTGTTTTTTTTCTTGGACACAGACATTACTATGTATGGAAGCAAGATCTCTTAACCAATACCAGTATAATGGTTTCCTTTGCTATGTACAAGCTTTTTATTGCAGTTTGATGTAGTCCTGCTTGTTTATTTTTGCTTTTGTTGCCAAATATAAAAAATCATCACCAAGACCAATGTCAAGGAGTTTATCCCCCGTGTTTTTTTCAATGAGCTTTATGGTTTTGGGTCTTATGTTCAAGTCTTTAATCCATATTGAGTTAATTTTTGTGAGTGGTATAAAATAGGGGTCCAGTTTCATTTTTTGCAGGTGGATATTCATTTTTCCAATACCACGTATTGAAGAGACTCTCCTTTCCCCATTTTGTGTTCTTGGCACCCTTGTTGAAGATTAGTTGACTGTGTATATCTGGGTTTATTTCTGGGCTCTCTACTTTCTTCCATTGGCCTATGTGTCTGTTTTTATGCTGCACCATACTGTTCTGATTACTATAGCTTTGTCCTATAGCTTGAAAACAGGATGTTTAATTGTCCCACCTTTTTTGTTCTTTCTCTTGTTTTATTTCTTTGACTGTTTGAGGTCTTTTGTGGTTTCTTATTTTTAATTTTAAATAGCTTTGATATATGCTGAGAAGTGATAGTGAAGTTCTTACAACCTTTATACCCAAAGGAAGAGGGACTGAATTCAGCATCCGGAATTTCTCCCACATGTTACCATAATTTTGTTTTTCAGATTCCAGAGGATTTGCTCATGAATTGTATCATGTGATCTCTAAAACTGGCCTGTAAGGATAGACAGATGTTCAGATCTCATTTTATAAATGAGGTTCAGGTTAAATATTTAGCCAGAATTTTAAAAATAATATGTATAGTTCATTTATATTAACAAAGTTTGATGTAAGGCCTAGTACTTGCTGGGCCTATGCTAAACAGCCCCTGCCGTGGAGTTGTTCACAATTTGGAAATCTCCAAGGACCCCTCTATGACCCCAATTATGTATGACCTCAAACCTGATAATTATAGACACATAAATATCTATAGGTTACTAAATATGAACTGTAAATTTCCTCCAAAATTATACACTTACATTATTGGAAGAATTAATATATCAATTAGCACCTTAATTAACATGCATTAGTTGAGCACATAGTATGTATACAGCATCATCACATGAGTAATGATTTTGTGCAAATAGGCAGATACCTGTACATTGTATGCCTTAGGGCAAGTATCTTTATCTTTCTAGTTGTAAATTTTCTCATGCATAAAATGAGGATTATGCATGTGATCAGTAAATCCAGGATTAAAGTTGAAGATATCAGTATGAATTCATGTTTAGTTTAATGTAGATACAGATGGATAAATGAGAATAATTATAAAGGTATGCATTCATGGGTCAGCATAGACATGTACATTTCCAAGATCTGTCCTTTGAAGTCCATAGGAGCAGTGACAACTCAGTAGCATCAAGCACACCTAGCACCTGCTTTTTAGTTTCCCACCCTATTATGCAATCAAAGGAACCAGGAGAAATGGGAGAAATGGCTGCTGCTAGGACTGGACAGGGAATATACAAGATAGTCAGGAGGATCCTGTAGTGCCAGAAAGTAAAGAAATATTACAAAGAAAACCCAATGGGGGTTCCTTTTATGTCAAAAGGACACAGGAGTCAATGAAACAGTTCCTAATGGCTAAAGCTAGGATAATTTGAGAAATAAAGTAAGTAATTCAATATTGGATTATAATCCAAATTATAAAATAAATATCTGTGAGTACATACTATTATAAATATATGATTAAGCAAGTGAATGGGGGAGAATTCTTCCCATACAGAAGAATTACAAAAACTTTATGTAGATCCTTTGGCTGAGCATAATAACTTCCCTCCATAGAGTACAGTATGGAGAGAGGAAAGAAGAATGACTGTGTAGTGGAGAAACCTGACAAACACTACTTTCAGGTTATCGAGGTTAACATCATTGGTGATAAATATAATCGTATGTATCCTTGATGCAATAGAAATAGCACTTTGCCTCTGAGGTCTTTCTCCCCAAGAAACCATAATCGCAGCTTACTCAGACAATCACAAATATCAGAGGAAAATATCAGATAATCACAAATTAAGGGATATTCAACAAAACATGTAGCCAGTTAAAATCATAAATGTCATCAAAAACAAGGAAAGTCTGACACAGTGTCACAGTCTATAGGAACCTTGTGATGAGAAGTAATGTGGTATCCTGAGTGAGATCCTGTGACAGAAAAAGAACATTAGGTATAAACTAAATAAATCAGGATAAAGTATGGAGTTTAGTTCTTTTAAAAAGTGTCAAGGTCCTGAAATACAACAAAAGACTCTTCAAAAGTTAGAGGAGATTAAGGATACAACTAAATGTGGTATGGGATCCTGGAGTTGATCCTAGAGGAAATTAGTGGGAAAAGCAGTGAAATTTGAATAAGGTCTGTGGTTTAGTTAGTTAATAGTATTGTATCAATGTTAATTTCCTTATTTTGGTAATTGTGGTAATGTGAAATGCTGTCTTTAAAGAGCATGGGTACAGGGTATAAGGAAACCTTCGGTACTATTTTTGCAACTTTTCTGAAAGACTGAAATCAGAGTAAAATAAAGTGCTTTAAATATTACTGAAGTAATCAAAGTAATAAAGTACATGAGGAAGTCCAGTGGTATGATTTACAGAAGATGCTTCAGTAAATCATACCACTTGCTTCAAATGTGAGATGCTTCAGATGAGAGAATTTGTACCCAGGGAATGGAGGGGAAAAAAGAGAGCTTTAAAATAAGTTTGTTTAAAATCCTCAAGGAAGGGAAAATACTGGTGTGAGTACCCCAGCTTCAGCCCATTTCTCACCCCAACGCAATTTTCCTAAGTCTGGCAGAGAGTGGAGTACAATAAAGACCTCAGATCAGGTTAAGGCATGACAAAGAAAAACAGGACAGGTGTTCCTCACTTTTTGGCTAGTCAGTGGTTCTCAATCTTTATCATGCATCAGAATTACCTGGAGGGTTTATTTAAACGCAGATGTCTAGGCCATGTGCCCAGATCTTCTGATTCAGTATGTCTGGGGTGGGGGTCTGAGAATGTCTATCAAGTTCCAGATGGTGCTGATGGTTCTGGTTCAAGGACCACAATTTGAGAAACGCTGGGCTAAAGAAGAGTCTGGAAACCAGTGTTGGAGACCCATGATAAAAGGCAGTGTGCAGAAAAGAGTTAGCTAACTCCAGCATGGTTCATTTGGTTGGAGCATCATCCTGTACACCAAAAGGTTGCAAGTTTGATCCCTGATCTGGGCACATACCTAGGTTGAGGGTTCAATCCCTGGTCTGGGCATATATGGGAGGCAACCAATGTTTCTCACATTGCACACTCTCCCTTCCCTTCCCTTCCCTTCCCTTCCCTTCCTTTCCCTTCCCTTCCCTTCCCTTCCCTTCCCTCCCTCCCCCTTCCTCTCCCTCTAAAAACCAATGAACATGTCCTCAAATGATAATTTAAAAATAAATAAATAAAGTGTATTTTTTTAAAAGAGCTAGTTGACTTTGAGAACCATAATAATGCTTCCCATATCCTGAAAATAACATAATCAAAACCAATCAAGATGTAAGGGAACAAATCTCCTATACAGAAGAATTCCAAATAACTTATGTAGATACTATCCCCTCAAGGAAGTGGAGCAAAACTCTAGGCCTAAGACTGCTTATCCTTAGGAAGGCCAGCTTCCAAGTTTGGCCTATACCTGGTGTCTAGGAACTTGGGTTGTGGAAGGATTCTTACTATCCTAACTGATAGGCTCACTGTGCCTAATCTGTTCATATACAACCGTATGGTTTATGCTCAACACCTGCTTTCCTTCTGATGTGTGCAAGTTAGAGGGTGCCTAAGTGATTAGCCCCCATTAAAAACCTTGGACACTGAGTGGAAAGAGGTGAAAATCTTTTGATTGCTTTTGTTTTCTTAGAGGAAAAAAGAAGCAAGATGATTAGCTGAGTATGAGAGGGGGCAGGTTTAAGGTTTGAGCAGGTAGAATTTGTGAAATAATCGACTAGGAGAGTAGAAGAGAGAATTGAGTAGAAAGATGAAGTGGGATTGGTAGGTAGCACTGAAGGCTCACTTTGGTGGTTGTGAATTTAAGGTAAGTCATTATAGTGGTATTCTCCTGTTGCCATATTTAGCTGTTTTAGTGCAGGCACATAACTGAAGGTAATGTTTAGCCAAGCAGGTTTGGGGAAGAGGGGCAAGGAATTGAGAGTACGTGTAGGGTGTGATGATGTTAGACTATGGATTTTAAACCTGGTTGGCTGGGAAGTGAACACAGGGTACATTGACAGAGGGCCCAGTGGAGTCTAAGAACTATTGGGGTTGGAATGAATGAGCTGAAAAGATAAGAGAGGTTTTGAAGAGTGGGATGCTGGAAATTGAGATTTTGGTAGTGTTAGAGTTATTGGTAATGACAATGTCTTAAATATGACCATGGGTGTAGGTAGCTAAGGTGAGGTAGATTATAAAGTCATTGGAGTGAGAAGGTCATTAAATTGAGAGGCCAGGTGGCAGAGTGTTGGAGGTCTGCTTTACATTCAGACTCATTATCTCTTCCTCTTTAATAATACGAGTTTTACCTGGACACACTGCCTCTCTTTAAGAAGGCACATTTCCTAGCCTCCCTTGTAGCTAGGTATATGTAGCTAACTTCTATGAAATTCTAGAAGAAATGTTATACAGAACTCCTAAGTCTCCCTGAAAGAAAAGGGGCGTGTTCTACATTTCTTTCTTCTGTGTAATGTTCATATAACAGTAAGAGCTCCGGCAACCATCTTGGACCAGAAGGTAGAAACCACATACTGATAGTAAAGCAGGAAGAGGAGCTATGGAGCTGTTAAGACATCTCAGGACTATATTCCTCCAGACATTGTTATATGATAGGAAAATAAACTTCAATCTTGTCTAAGCAGTTGTTACTTTGGATTTTTTCCATTATATGAGCTGAACCTAATCCTAATACATTGAATTGGTGAAAGTAATGCTAAAATAGGTATTAATGTCGACTACAGGAGTTCTTGTATACAGAGGCAGAGAGTTTGGTAGTAAAACCTTCACTGAATAAAGGGAAGTCAAGGGAGGTCTGTAAATAACTTCAAACAGGAGAGGTAGTAGGGTGCTTCAAAAAGGTGGGAATTTAAGAAAGCAGGGAGAAACAACCATGAGGATCAAAGCAGCAGTGAGAACCAAGGGAGACATTTACCATGCCTTTTTTGCCTGTGTTAAGACACTGACTTTTTAAATCCTGTGTTTGGCTGAGGCAATGCAGTATACCTCGTTTTGTTGTGCTTCAATTTGTTGTGCCTAACAGATACTGCATTTTTCAACATTGAAGGTAAGACCCTCCTCCAGCAAAACAATTACAACTCACTTTATTGCAGTATTTGTTTTATTATAGTGGTCTGGAACTGAAATCACAATATTTCTAAGGGATGTCTGTAAGTTATAGGCAGGAAATATCACTTGTGTCTCAAACCAAACTGGACATTAGAGATGACATGCTGACTCAGATCAGTGACCTATCCCAGAATATTTTCTGGAAGAGGCTTGCTCCACAGACATTTCAAAATGTTAAGCACACCTTAATCTCCTTGATCATTTTTATAAAAAGTACTCACATTTATGTATGTATGTATGTATGTATTTATAGGTGTACTCACTATTTTATTTAATCCTTTAAAAATGCATTCAGCCCTGGCTGATGTGGCTCAGTTGATTGGAACGTTGGCCTGTAACTGAAAGGTTGCAGGTTTGATTCCCAGTGAGGGCATGTACTAAGGCTGCAGGTTTAATCCCTGGTCCTGATGCCTAAGGGAGGCCACAGATTGATATTTCTCATGCACATAGATGTTTGTCTTTCTCCCTTGCTCTCTCCTCCTCTCTTTCTAAAAGCAATGAAAAAATGTCCTCACTTGAAGATAAAAAAAAAAAATCACACACATACTTTTACCTCCCATGTCGAATTTATTCATTCAGTTAATTAATCATTAATTTACTCAATTCATATTATGTTTTAGGTAGCATTAGCAATACACAGATTAATTACAAAGTACCTTCCTACAGGGAATTTACTGGTTTAGGGAGGAAACAGAAGAGAGAACCAAGTGATATTATATAGTATGACAAAGATATTCACCAAATGTAATTGAGCAATACCAGGTGCAATGACAGCACAAAAGAAGGTCACTATTTTATATTGGGGATCAGGAGGGGATTCCTAGAAGATAACAGATGAAGTAAATCTTGAGGGCGAAATGAACGCTAGTCCCACTTGGCAAGTGAAGAATTTACCAAAGGGGGGTACAGCATGAGAATGTGTACAGAAGTGTGGAAAAACATGGCACTCGGAAAATTTCAAGTAGGCAGTCTGGAAGATATTTACATACTGCTATATATTAAATTACTATTGACAAAAGTAACAGGGCACAGAGCTGTCAGCCTGTTCTCTATTAATCTGTCTCTATTTTGCTTGTTAGTTCATTTTATTCCACATATGAGTGAAATCATATAGTACTTGTCTTTCTCTGACTGGCTTATTTCATTTAGCATAATGCTCTCCAGGTCCATCATGCTATTGCAGAGGTTAAGAATTCCTTCTTTTTTTGTGGCTGAGTAGTATGCCATTGTGGAACTGTACCACAGTTTTTATCAACTCATCTACCGATGGACACTTGGCTATTGTAAAAAATGCTGCAATGAACATAGGGGTGCATATATTTTTCAAATTAGTATTTCAGATTTCTTTGGGTAATCCGAAAGTGGAATCACTGGGTCATAAGGCAGTTCCATTTTTAACTTTTTGAGGTGGTTCCATACTGCTTCCCACAGTGGCTGCACCACTCTGTGTTACCACCAACGGTGCACGAAGGTTCACTTTTCTCCACATCCTTGGCAACACTTGTTGTTTGTTCATTTATTGATGATGGCCATTATGACAGGTGTGAGGTGATACCTCATAGTTGTGCTCTTTAAAAAAACTTTTTGTGCTTGAAATGTTTTATTGCACCTTTGGCGACTGGTTTGGGGGAGCAGTCCCTGCACCTGGTGTAGTGCCCTGCACAGGAGGCCATCTCAGGCCTAGCCCCTGTAGCCCAGACTGGACTGAGCCCCCAGGGCCTCCTGTGGAAAAATGGCACAGTACTTGGCCCTTTTAGCCTGTGATTACCAATAAAATAATCATAATAAAAATAAAAAGTCTTTGTTCGGTGTGGTGGATCCTGGCTGGCAGGATCTGTGTATGTTGTGGCTGCTTGTGAACAAATACACATGGACAGCAGAAGTCCTGTGGAGAAAAAGGGACAGCGTGGCCACTCTCTGAGAGAGAGAGGGCAAGAGGGCCAGAGAGCTCAGTCACTGCCTGGACAGGCTTTTATTGCTTCTCTGGGTACATTACATGGAGAGTAGTCCTCATGTACTATGCACAGGTTCACTGCAGGGGATTACCTTTTACAGATAACAAAGGAAAGAATGTTGCTAATTACTTCAAAGAGAAGGATGTTGCAGATCAAGGGGAAAAGTGGTTGAACCCATCACACTCCATGCTTGGGAGGTTTAGCTCAGATTTTAGGAAGTTGCAGTAAGCACTTGCTGCCTCAATTCAGGGTGAGGGAGTTTTAGCAAAAGCAAGTCTTATAGCAGTCTAGGTACAATGCAAGCCTGATTCCCCACAGGAAAATCTCTCCGTGGGCGTGATCCTGTGTGCCACATGCACCCCACTGGTTTTCCATGTGAGGGCTGAGCTACATTTCCATGCTATGCTAAATAGTTCCCTACAGTTTGGATGACCCTTCAGGTTTTCCTACTGGAACAGAAGTGTGCAAAGCTGTGTAAGTACATATGCAGAGTTTTGTCTGAGCCCTAATAGTCTGTCCCACTTTCCTCAGATAGTTAATTCAGCAGATGCAAAGGGATGGCTTGTTCTTTTGATTTCCTTCACAAGGTCTTCTCTTAGGATGTCCACCTCTTCTCTGCTGGCCACCAAATGGAGCTTGATGACCCCATCCTTGAGCTCCTGCTTACCAATGATGGCCATCAGTGGGATGCCTGCCTCCTTCACAGTACTGCAGCTGGTTCTGTAACTTTGGGTTTTTCTTGTAAAGCAACTCAGCCTTGATTCCGGCATACCACAGTCATGAGATGAGCCTCAATCTCTCCTCCAGCAGCTTCTGTGCGGATGCCACAAGAACCTGTGTTTCTGTGGTTCCCACCTTTTCCTCCAAAGCCTCCAACCTCTGCTCCATGATGGTGAAGATCTGCTCTACTCCAATGCTGAGCCCCATGCATGGAACCTTGAGCCCTTTCGGGTTGAACATGCCCACCAGCCCATCATAGCACCCACCAGCGGCCACAATGCCCACACCCAGGGGCTCCTCCCCAGGCTGGGTTGGGGTCTATAGCAGCACTGCCTCATAAATCAGCCCAGTATAGTAATTCAGCCCTCGAGCAAGGCTCAGGTCAAAAGAGATCTTGTCAGCGATGCCAAACACAGTCAAATACTCAAACAGCAGCTTCAGGTCTCCCAGGTCCTCTAAGGCCTGCTTGTTTTGGGATAGTTTAGGGTCCTGGACCAGGGATACTCCACCATGCTGCTGGACATAGTCCCCAGTGTGGTCAACCACCTCGGGTGCAAGTCCCTTCTCTCCCACCATCTCATTCTTTACTTCTTCCCAGGACACCTTGTCCGGCTTGTCCACTGAGGAGCAGATGGTGCGGAAATTACTATGAGGAACTCCACAGATTGCAAACATCTCATCTAGGATACACCGATCGTTCACCTTGACCAAGAAGTCACCTATCTGAAGTGAGTTGAGGATCTCACACATGATCTTCAGGCATTCTGCATCAGGGATCATGGGGTCAAATTGCCCAGCAATGTTAGAATCACACTGATAGAATTCCCGATATGATGGAACTCCCAATATCGACCGAAGGTCATGGCTGGGTTATCCTGCCAGTATACTTTTGCTATGTGGTAACGTTTAATGTTGGTGAGTTTATTCATTGCCACATACCAAGGAAAAGGAACAGTGAGGTCGTAGCAAAGGGACAGCAGCTCCCTACCCTGGTCCTTCAGGTCACAGCTAAGCTTAGAGTCTTCTCTGTACTTGCTAGTCAGTGTTTCCTTTACTTCAGACACAGGCGTATCAATTACTTGTGCACCATGGCACTTGAAGCAGCTGATGATTATATCAAATACCTTCTCCCCGAACTGTCATCTGCCAGGGACTGTAGTCTCTTGTGCCCTTGGGAGTTTTGAGCACAAGCTTCTGTCTCCCTTATCACTGCCTAGCCGTGCCTTCGGTTGCAGTAGTTTTGCCACCTCCTCCTCAATCTCCTTGGCGCTGGCCTTCTGCTGTTTCAGTCCCCCTACAAGCTCTCCCTGAAGTTGCAGTAGCTTCTCCAGCACCACACGCTCTGCCATACTAGCTGCTAACTGGACAAAGACTGATGTCATGCTCAGTGGTGGTGGCCACAGCTTCCTAAAATATTTTTATGTACTTATTTTTAAAAGTGAGGGGATGGGACGGAGAGGAAAGGGAGAGAGAAACATCGATTGGCTGCCCCTTGCACACCCCCAAACAGGGGCCTGGCCCACAACCCAGGCATGTGCCCTGACCAGGAATCAAACTAGCAACCTTTCACCCTGCAGGACACCCAACCAACTGAGCTATGCCCATCAGGGCTGAGTTGTATAAGTTCTTTATAAATTTTAGAGATTAACCCCTCATCAGATATATCAGTGAATATGTTCTCCCATTCAGTAGGTTGTCTTCATTTTGTTGATGGTTTCCTTTGCTGTGCAAAAATTTTTAGTTTGATATAGTCTTGTTTATTTTTTCTTTTCTTTCCTTTGAGAAGATATATCAGAAAAATGAGATGTTTAATATTTTACTGTTTCCTTCTAATATTTTTATGATTTTGAGTCTAACATTTCAGTCTTTAATCCATTTTGAGTTTATTCTTGTGTATGGTGTAAGAAGATGGTCTAGTTTCAATTTTTTTTTGCACATATCTTTCCAATTTTCCCAACACCATTTATTGAATAGACTGTCTTTACCCCATTGTATCCTTTGTCAAATATTAATTGACTCTAAAAGTGTGGATTTATTTCTGGGCTCTCTATTCTATTCCATTAATCTATATGTGTGTTTTTATATTAGTACCATGTTGTTTTGATTGCTATGGCCTTGTAGTATAGTTTGATATGAGGTAGTGTGATTCCTTCAACTTTGTTCTTCTTTCTCAAAATTGCTGTGGCTCTTTGGGATCATTTATGGTCCCATATGAATTATTGGAGTATTTGTTCTTGTTCTGTGAAATATGCCATTGGTATCTTGATAGGAATTATGTTAAATCTATAGATTGCTTTGGGTAGTATGAGCGTTTTAATGCTATTAATTCTTCCTATCCATGAACATGGTATATGCTTCCACTTATTTGTATCTTAAATCTCTTTCTTCAGTGTCTTATAATTTTCTGAGTACAGGTCTAGTGAAGCTTAAGCAGCATTCAAAAAACTCCTGGACTGGATGGCTTCACAGGTGAATTTTACCAATCATTCAGAGAAGAAGTAACACTTCTGTTTGAAAAAATTCAAGAGGAGGGAAGATTCCCAAGCTCAATTTACCAGGCCAGCATTATCCTAACCCCAAACTAGATAAAGACACTACAAATAAAGAAAATTATAGGCTGATAAACCTGATGAACACAGATGCTATCATCCTCAACACAATATTAGCAAACTGGATCCAGCAATACATAAAAAAGATCTGCCCTTATCTGCTGGCTCAGTTGGTTGGGGCATCATCCTGTACACCAAAACCCCAGTCAGGGTACATACCTGGGCTGTGAGTTCAATCCCCAGTCAGGGCATGTACAGGAGGCAACCAATCCATGTTTCTCTCTCACATCTATATTTCTCTCTCTCTCTCTCTCCCCCTCTCTCTCCCTTCTTCTCTCTCTAAAATCAATGAACATATACTCAGGTGAGGATTTTTTTTTTTAAAAAGATCTTATACCATGATCAAGTGGGATTTAGTCCAGAGATGCATGGTTTGTACAGTATCTGTAAATCAATAAATGTGATATACCACATAAACAAAATGAAGGATAAAAACCACATGATTATATCAATAGATGCAAAAAAAGTATCTGATAAAATCCAGCATCCACTTATGATAAAATCTCTCAGCAAAGTGGGAATAGAGAAAACATATCTCAGTGTAATAAAGGTATATGGCAAACCCACAGCCAACATCATACTCAACTGGCAAAAACTACAAGTGTTTCCCTTAAGATTGGGAACAAGACATGGATGTTCACTTTCAATATAGTACTGGAAGTTCCAGCCACAGCATCAGACAAGAAGAAGGAAGAGAGCCATCTAAATTAGAAAGGAAGAAGTAAAACTGTCATTATTTGCAGGTGACACAATACTGCATGTAGAGAACCCTAAGGATTCCATAAAAAAACCACTTGCACTGATAAATGAATTCAGTAAAGTAGCAGGATACAAAATAAATATCCAGAAATGTGCCCTGGCTGGTGTAGCTCAGTGGATTGAACGTGGGCTGCAAACCAGAGGGTTGCCAGTTCAATTCCCAGCCAGGGCACATGCCTGGGTTGCAGGTCAGGTCCCTGGTAGAGTGTGTGTGAGAGGCAACCACACATTGGTGCTCCTCTCCTCCTCTTTCTCCTTTCCTCTCTCTCTAAAAATAAATAAAACCTTTTAAAAAATATCCAAAAATCAGTTGCATTTTCATACACTAACAATGAACTATCATAAAGGGAAACCAAGAAAACAGCCCTACTCATAATTTCTTCCAAAAGAATAAAATGACTAGGAAAAAACTTAACCAAGGATGTAAAAGACCTATACTGGAAAATTATCAGCATTTCTTTAATTTTTACTTAATGTCCTTCTTATGTTCCATGATGCCATCCAGGATACATTACATTTAGATATCAGGTCTCCTTAGACTCTTCTAGACTATGACAGTTTCTCAGACTTACCTTATTTTTGATGATCTTGACCATTTTTAATGATTAGATATTTTATAAAATATTACTGAACTTGGGTTTATCTGATATTTTTCTCATGGTTAGACTGGGTTATGGATTTTAAGAGGAAGACCACAGAAGCAAAGTACCCTTCTCATCACATCATATCAAGGGTGTAACTGAACAAACAGAGGTTCAGCTGCATGCCCCAAAGCAAGCCAGACTTGTGAGGCAGGTGCTAGTGCAAAAGGCAAGAGGCTTTGTTAAGTTGACACCTGCGACCTGGGAGAATGGTAGACTCCCATCTCAAAGACCATCTCCTTTTCCTGCTCAAGGCTGCTGTTCTTGCCGGAATAGGGAGGGGGGGACTTTTTCTACCCATTCATATTTCTAGCTTTTGGCAGTGCTCAGTGTAAGAACCTCCCCCTGCTGCCATCTTGGTCAATGGGGGAGACTCCCCAGCACTCAGGCTGTCTGTGGTTACAAGGGTACATGCTATCAACATGACTTCACTGTGGATGTTAATCTTACTCACCCAGCTGAGGCAGTACGTGTTAAGATTTCTCCATTGTAGTTATTATTCCCTCTTTCCATACTGCTGTCTTTGGAAGGATGTCACTATGTATTTTATACTTAAGACAGAGTGTCTACATAAATTATTTGGAATTGTGTGTGGGAGATCTGTGTGTTCTTCACTTCTTATTAATTTATTCAATCATTTGTATCAGTATGGACTCATGGGTACTTTTAATATTTTATGTTATAATCTAATACTAGGTAATTTATTGCTCAAATTATTATATCTTTGACCATTGGGTTCACTTTCAGTTTGCTCCTGTGTCCTTTTGACATACTGTATCAGCTTGCTTTTGAGTATGTCCGTACTGTTTGGCACTATTCAGATGTATTCTACTGTCTAATCTAATTGGGAAAAATGATATAACCTTTTAATATAATTATAAAAGCAAGATATGATAAATTGATGAATATTAGTACATATTTTGCAGTTACAAGTTTGTACCTTGAATTGTTTTGTGTTCAATTTCCTATTCATATCTTACTTTTTTAGCTCATTTTAGAAGTTAATGATTTTTTATAACCTTGCACATTATAAGGAGAAAGATAGTCAATGAATTTAGAGTACAAATTTTTGTAAAGAAAAGTGGGGTACTTGTTGCTGATGATAGGAATTATATTATGAAAGGACTGTTCATGCACAAACTGACCTGCTAAAAGAGGCAAATTTATATGTTAAAAGAGATGAAAAAAAATAGCAAGTGACCCTCAATTTACTTTTGAATTAACCTGCAGATTAAAAGATACTAGGTCCATTTTGATAGATTATAAATACCCAACATCATAAGGATTCGGGAAGGAAAAAGACCTAGGAAGTAATATTGGTTGTCAATTCTTTAATTCTCAAAAGACATTTCCACAGGTAAATTAGGCCAAAGGTCAAGAAATTGTCCAAATAATTATGATTAGGAGGAGGTGGCAGTTCTCACATTTCTGGTTCTCTTATGTGCGTTATTAAGAAAGATAATAATTTCAATGTTGTTCTTTTAGGTTTTCAAGTTTATCCTTTTACTGAGTAATAGGCATCAATCCCAAAGTATATTGCACAACAGCTACTCATGAACATGTATTTGGCTAGTAGATATAGTACTTTCACTCATGAAATTCAGTGTGCCGGATAGCTAACAGTTAACTTCTCTGGGAGGTACAGAGCAAAAGAACAGAGCAAAACTTCTACAGATGAGAAAACAGAATCAACAGTGGCACTGGAACATAAGCCAGAATCCTTGCTTTTCATTTCATTTACCTTGTTTTTCAGAACTACACTGTATGATACAGAGAATTGTCATAGCAGAAAGCCATTATATTTATTTATTTTTAAATAAATTTATTTGGGTGACATTGGTTAATAAAATCATATAGGTTTCAAGTACATAATTCTATGATACATCATCTTTATATTGCATTGTGTACCCACAACCCAAAGTCAAATCTTCTTCCATCTCCATATATTTGACCCCCTTTACCCTTTCCTTTACTACCTCCCCACCCCCTTCCCTCTGAATGCCCCTATATTTAGTTAATATCAATTCTAATTTAATATAGAAATGACCTCTTCAAATACTTAATACTTAGACTTTGCATGGGAAGGATTGCAGTGGAGAAAGCAGGAGTAGGGGGAGACAAATCAAATCACATTTGTAGGCCACACTACAACAATAGGCAACTACTTATATTTCCTAAGGTAAAGTTTTGTTAGATTCTAACATGCAAACTAAGAGATCAGAAAAGATAGGACAACTAATTTGAAGTCTCAAGTTTTTGAACAAAGTTGAACCTTCTCACAAATGCTAGATTATTAGAATGACCTATAAGCCTAGAAAGTTAAAGGTAGTTTCTTCGTTAAGATAATAAAGACCTTTAGCTGAGAGGAAAAGAGTCAAAATGACCAGGTATCAGATACACTAGTGAATAGCTAGTGAGACAAAATGTTTAATTATCTATATATCTTAGGTATATATAACTGTTATAAGACTATTATTTTTCCTATGCCTTAGGAAACATACATTTAATTACAATATTAAAAACAAACAAAAGATTGAGTTTCTAACAGAAAAATGAATCCTATCAGAGGCAGAGTTACATGGAATCACCCATTTCTTACACAGATACTGACTTATGCTCTCCACCATAATATTTGATCACAAACTTTTTTTGAAAGATTTTATTTATTTACTTTTAGAGAAAAGGAGAAAAACATCAATGTGTCATTGCCTCTCATGAGTGCCCTCCTGGGGACGTGGCCCACAACCAAACATGTGCTGTGACCAGGAATTGAACTGGCAACCCTTCGGTTGGAAGGCTGGCACTCAACCCATTGAGCCACACCAGCCATGGCTGATAACAACAAACACTTTATTAAGCATCTATCATGTATCAAGAACTCTGTTAAGAACATGAAAAGATGACTAAGAGTAACTGAGCTCACAGCCTAGGGATGGCTGAAAGGAAAACATAATAGGCCATAAGAAGGAAGACAAGTTCATATGAATGAAAAGCTGGAATTCCATTGTGGGGAAAAGAGGAAAGAGGATAAATGCTTGGGAAAGGGATATAGAAGTAGATTTCTGCACAGTGTGAAACTGAGAGTTGTTCAATCTTATCAGATTCTGAAGACATCTCTAAATCCAGCTGCCCAAAGAAAACTGGCGCAAGGACAATGGAACAGCTAAAAATAGGTTATAATTACAGCAAAGAGAACAACGGCCAGCACACACCTGGCCATTGTTATTGTTGAAGTTGTGGAATTACTGCTTGCAATTGTCCTTGTCATCAGAGGCTTCCTGATACGATCTTCTGTGGTAAGGATAGCTTTTCGAGCCCCATTCCACTTTCCTGGGCCTTGCAGACGATATTGGATTGGAGTACAGGGTCCCAATAATAACTGTAATGCCAATTTGGGGTCAGTGAAGGCCAGACACAGCAGATTGGGCTTGACACCCACCAGATCAGCAAGCTCTTCCATGGTATCTATATAATCTCCCTGAATGGTATGGCGTTGGCTCTCCACATACCTGAAGCAGAGAAGACAAAAGCCATGGTCTAATCACAATTTAATCAATTAATCAATCAGTGACTTAATCAGTGCTTTCTAAATGCATGCTATTGGCTCAATATTGGTCTGTGAGCTGTGAAAAACAGTAAGAAAGATAAGACATTGTCTCTATCCTTAAAGACTTTATCATCTGCTGAAGGAGATAAGATAGATGCACATGAAATATAGAAGAATATAAGACTTTTGGCAAATCACTTTTGCTAATAGAAATGTACAAGAGGGCAGTTAAAATAGAGCTATAACAAATCTTTGAAGGGTGTGGAAATACAGATAAGCTGAGAACAAAGAGGAAAGTATTACAAGTCAAGGGGATAGCAGAGGGAAGGAATAAGGCAGGAATGAGTGAAGAATGTGAATATAAAATAACTGTAGGCACTACCTACAGTAGAGGAGGAATGTTGTAATAAGCGAGGATGGCTATAGAGAGGTAAGTATAGCAGATACGGAAGACTGATGTTAACAGAAAGAGAGAACACGCAAAACTTCAGTTTGGGAGCCCTAACTGACAGCAGTACTGGTGGGTTCCACAGAGCAGGACTTCCGAGAGCCAATGTTAATTCGGAATCTTGAAAGGAGGGGGGAGGATGACTTATCCCATAAGAGGAAGTGACTCTCCAAATGGAGTCAGATGGAATGATTGTACCAAGTGCAGATTTAAAAGGGCTTTTTAGAAGGAAATGTGTTAATAAAGATACTAGTGTGGAAGGAGTAGGATTTAGAGCGCTAAGTGGTAACTTTCTTTTTTTACTTACTGCAGTAAAAATAAAAGAACAGTGGGACAGACAGGAAGAGAAAAGCCAAGTCAAATTAATTAAGATTAGATGGGCTTATTAAAAGAATCCAAAAACAAGGACAGGGAAAAAAATAGAAAATAAATTTAAGGTAGAATTGGCGAAACGGAATTCCACAGGAACTGACAAATTCTAAAGTTCAGAAGAGAAGATAAGTCAGGACAGAATCTGGGAGTCCTCCCTTAAGGATGTTACATTGGCTCAAGGGTTTAAAGACATGCATTTATCCTATAGTACTGGGTCACAAGCTGTAGTATTCATGAACTTTTCACAAAGAGATTCACTAGCACCTGCCTTGTAGGGTTTTTATGAGGAATAAATAAACTCATACATACCAACCATTTAGCGTATGTACATAATTGACCCTCAATAAAGGGCAAATTATATCCTTAGGGACGGCTCAGTCAGAAGGCAGCCAGACAAAAATAAATAAGTAAAGGGAAGGATAGAGTTGAAATTGGATATTTAGTACCAGAAAAACAAGGAAAGAAAGCACTCCAAGAAGGAAGAGAAAGATGAAATGTTTAAAAGTGTCAAACAGAGAGGAAGTGAAATGAAGTTGGTCATGGATGACCTTTAAGAAAGCAGTAGCAGGAGTTACAATGCAGGGAGCTTAGGAGAAAGAAAGGGTGAGAATTTAGAGCATATAGTGCTGAACATTTATTGCAGAAGTTTGACAGTGAAAACAAGGAGAAAGTAGAGTATCTGGAAAAGGCATAAGGGTTAAATAGAAACTCTCTCCTCCCCTAAGACAAGGAAGAGTTATCCATATTTATGCATTAACATAACCATTTAAAGAAAACCACATATTTCGGCCTGGAGTGATTGTGCCTCTGACTTTTACTCAAAATTTTAGGAACTTATCATCAACTTCTACTTTGTCCAAATAAAAATCAACCAGTGAACAAGCTCAGTTCTGAAATTCAGATTGCTGAATTATTGTATCCACCCAAGCACTAAGCAGCACCTTTCCAAATCCTGAGCCACTGTGACCTGAGTGCGCTGTCACATGATGACGGCCCACAAAGTGGCCTCTGCAGATTTGTAAGTCTTCCTGCAGATTTAGAATTCAACCATATATACTGCTTAATTCGTTGTCACTTTTCCTTTCTCTGGCAGCTCTACAAGCACTTCAAGTAAACCTTGCAAAAACCATATGTGTGCCTGACTTTCTCTCCATATGCTTTTTACTACTTGACTTTTCTTTTAGGCCCTACCCGTATGATTTTAAATACTTTCCTTAAGCTTCTTTCTTCTTCTCCAGCCATATCCAAATCACTTGGTGCTATTTTTCCCTTCTATTGTCAGATACTATTATTTCCTTTTCCTTCAAAATACAATCTAAATCCTTAAACTAACATGATAAAGATAAATATAGTACAATACTGTTCTTATTAAGTAGAAAAATTTAGCACATACTTCCTGGAAGAATTTCTCACCTTTTTTCCATTTCCTCTTGAGCCTTAGTTATTTCTATTATCATTTCACTTTGTGAAGGTAATGCTTTTAGCCCTAAAGAGAAAAACCAAAAATAATTGTAAAGTTACCTCAGTAGGAACAATAATCCTATTAACAATTACTATGTTATGGAGAATTCAAAAAATACAGGATAGTTTTCTGTACTCAAGGAGGTTACACTTTACCTAGATCACCTTACCCTACTACTACCATAATATAATGATATTAACCTCAGTATCTTTCCCTGTTCTACTTTGTCTTAAGAAGATATTTCTCTTAACTCTGCCTTCTAACTGATACCTGCTTCCTCCTTAGCATAGTCTTTCAGTTGGGAAATGAAATATGGACACAAGGAAATGATAAATGGCCTTAAAGTACATGGAAATGAAGTACAAAGTAAAAGGGCAAGGAGAACACACCCGCAGTTGTACTCTTAATAACAAAGAGGCCTTATACCACAGGGAGAAGGACATAAAAATTAACTTTCAACCCCATTTCATGCCTAAAGTCCTATGGAAGATAAGCTTCATCTTCTAAACTTTTTTACTTGGTCAGAATGGGGGTAAGACAAAGGGCAACTCATCATACCCAATTTTTACAGATGAATTTAAGCACTGATGAACAAACAGTTCCAATACTAGGAATTTAACAACACAGACCTGGCCAGTGAAAGGTTGAATTAGCATTTAAGTAAACATAAACAACTCTAATTTAAGGATTAGCTTTATGCCACGATTTACAGGCACTATAGCATGCAGATAATTTAAGCCACACCCAACCAGAAGGTTTTACTCCAGAATATTCTAAATGATATAATTTTAAAATGGTAATATATCATACCTAATACATGCCTTCCCTGTGCAAATACTTTAATCAAATGGTTATCTCTTTTCTCTTTAAACATTTCTGCTGATGGGGGTCTCATTACCTTTTGAGGAGATGGTTTTTATTTGGCTGCTCTAGCTGCTAGAAACACGTTCCTTTTACTGACCCTAAAATCTACTTCCATGCAACTTGCTCCATTGGACTTAGCTCTGCCTTTTGAAACCAAGGAACCTAATCTTAAACTGACAGGCCTTGAAACATCTGAAAACAAATATCATAATTTCTTCAAGTCTTATCATCAACAGTGGTGTACTAATTCCTCACGTAACAGGTTTTACATGCCCTGCCATGTTGGTTGCCCTTTTCTGGGCACACGCTAGTTACTATCCTAGCGTGTCTCTCTGAAAATGTGAGACTCAGAAATTCAACACTCAAGAAATAGCCTTCTGTGTTTTGCCATGTGTTTTCTCATTTTATCTTTGGGAATTATTACTTATATTCATATGTCAGTGAGGAAACATTGAAATGCTTCATTTGAGATTGAGCACATGTCCCTTGCATTTTAAGAGTTGACTTCTAAATTACTTATAGTACCAGAACTTTTACTTCTATTTACTAGAAACATTATGGGGAAGGGAGTATGTTCCTTGCCTGAGAGAGGCAAGCAATTCATCAAAAACAACAAAGAAAAAACTTCTATAGATTAGATAGATAGGAATATATAAAGATGTATATTATATATATACACACACACAATATCCTGTGGTGCAGTTCTTTCTCAATTCATTAATACTGTTCTTGTAGTGTTTCCTTGTTCAGATACATAACATACTTTTACTGTATATATATTTGTATTTCCCATCTTCTTATCTTGCTCTCCCTCTTCGGTACCGTTTAAATTAAAGACCATAGCACCTGAGCCTATTCTTTTCTTGCTTTCACTTCCAACCTATATTCTATCAGAAAACCTTTTAAATTCACTAATGATAGAACTAAGGGGAATTAAGAAATGATAGAACTTTGGGAAATTCTTTGGAAAGGTTTTTGATTTATCAACTCTAATATCATTGTTTCTGTTTTTTCTCTGCTACCATAAAGATATGCACTAGGGAAGCGGAAACTGTAATTCCAGCAAGAACTCTGGATAGTTTTAATTAAACATTGGTAATGATAGTAAGTTTTATTATAACCACCATAGAATCAAATAATTTCTTAGTTATATTTCTCCCTGTTCTGGGGTTTGAATCTACTTCACATTGCCCTAGGCAAATGGCCCTCCAGCCTTTTCACTCTCTTCCTATTCTGTTTGGATTCCTCACAATTTCAGAGGCAGCCCATTCCATCTTGAAATGGCACTAGCTGATAGAAAAAAGTTTGTGGTTTTTCAATTTTTTAAAAAGTTTTATTTTAATTGTTGTTCAAGTACAGTTTTCTGTCTTTTACTCCCATTCCAGCCCACCCACCCAGAAAAGTTTGTTTTTAATGTTAAGCTGATATCATGCAATTCTCAAAGTTTCACTCCTTGGTCTTTGTGCAACCCTATGAAGTGATACTGAGCAAATTAAATCCTTCTACCATGGGACATCTCTTCAGATATCTGAAGGGAACTCTCACATCTCCCCTGAATCTTATCTGCTCTAGGCTAAACATCCCCAGCTTCTTCAGTTATACTGCAAGTGGCATATTTTCAAATCTCTTAACCACTTTTGCCTCTCCTATTAATGCACGCCAATTGCACTTTTAAAACATGCCTTTGGGTTTACTCTGACCAGTTTAGAGAAGAACAATTGTAAATTCTAATTTTTTTTAGAATGTACAAGAATAACTGTAATTCTAATTATAATATTATAATTTTTTAATGATGCTAGATATAATTAAGCCCTTTCAAAGACATAATTCTCCTCACTCATATTAAGCCTAGTATCTCAAACCCCAAAGTTTTTATTTTTTTCTCTTGGATAAATTCTCCTAGCCAAGACTGAAAGAGAAGATATAAAGGGGGGAAAGTGAGAATTTGAGAGGTTGAATCTTCTCATTCTAGACCAGTCTTTAACCAGGTCTTAGCTTTTGGCTAAAATCAAATCATCAAATCATGCCATTTCTGTTCACAAATCTGTATCAGTTGTCTAAAATCTAGATGAGTAGATTCTGATCTAAAGTGCACATTGGAATCACCCAAGTAATGTTTTCTCAATGATCTCAAAATCTCCCTGACCCCAAACTTACAAAATAAATACCACCAGGCAAAGCATGCCTATTTTGGGAGGGGAAGGAAGATGGTGGCATGATAGGAGGGAGCAGATTCCACTTCTCCCTACACAGGGGAGAAAAACCTGGCTGATCTATGGAGGAACAGAGCAAACAACCAACAGCGTATTTGAAAATAGGAGATCTAAAATTGTAGCGGACATTGAAAACCAGACGGTAAGGAGAGTACTTCAGAACAATAAGAGCCCAGGGATCAGCACAGAGACCAGGGCGGCTGAGGGCCCGGGCCAGTGCTTGCCAGGCCTGCCACAGGACTCTAGGGAGGGAGCCGGATCAACCACTCCCTCCCCAGCCAAACAAGGTTTCAGCAGCCCCAGAAGAGACCTGGTTGCTTGACGTCTCACAGAGAGGAGTTAAGGTCTCAGTGGCAAACATGCTGGGGATGTGAGCACCCACACATAGCCCTGGGAGGAGTGCACAGTGGAGTTCCTGTGATCTGAGGCACCTGTGCACCATAAGACATGGCTGCGCAAGGATAGGCGCCCATGTCTGACCGCAGATGGCTGCGAGACCATAGGCGCCCATGCAAATGGAGAAAACTGCACAACCAACCGGAGGTGACACATAGAGGATCCCAGCGCACACCCATAAACTCAGGAAAGTGCGTGCTCCCCAGGAGGCTCAGAAAATATGCCTGAGGCCCTGGGCAGAGAGGCGCTGAGCTAGCTCTAGGGATAGTAGCCCAAAAACAACTGAGTGCTAAACAGGGAGAAAAGTGATACCATACCATCACCCCTTAGCTGTTGCAGAAAGCAAGACCAGAAAAACCGGGGGCTCGGCAAGTTTGAAAACAGCAAGAGATTTTTTGTTTTGTTTTGTTTGTTTGTTTTTAAATAATTTTTATATTATTTTTTCATTATTTTTATCTTTTTTACACTTCAACTCCTTTTGCTTCTTGTTACTTCTTTCTGGTTTTATTCCTTCTTCCCTTCTTTACAATTTTATCTCTTCTTCCTTCCTCTTTTTTTCTTTCTTCTTTTTTCATTTTTTCTTCCTCTTTTCTGCTTTTAAATACCCATGAGTGAGACAAAAAAGAAAAAAAAAAAAAAAAACCCCTGGAACTGTGAAAACACCTGAGTTGGTCCCAAAGAGGGAGCATTTCAACAGCTGAGACAGTGGAAGCTGTGAACACCAGGATACCCAAAGGAGACAGCACCACTGAACCTCCCAGGTATTCTACCACAGAAGTTCACACCATAAACCCAAGGAGCCAGAACAGATCAATTTAAGAAGCTGAGGCTCTTCTTCTAACAAGAAGAGCCTCACAAACAATGGGAAGACAAAGAAACGGTCCCCAAATGAAAGGAAAGGAGGAAGCCCCAGAAAGAATACTAAATGAAACAGAGGCAACTCAACTATCCAATATTGGGTTCAAAGCAATGGTTGTCAAGAAGCTCCATGAGCTCTCAATGAGCTACCAGAAACTACAGGGAAGCTACGATGAACTCACTGCAAACTATATCAACATGAAAAAGGAAATAGAAACTATCAACAAGGGCCAAGAGGAAATGAAGAATACAATTTCTGAACTGAAGAACACAGTACAAGGAATGAAAAACAGAATCAATGAAGCAGAATATCGGATCAGCGAGTTGGAAGACAAAGTAGAAACACCCAGAGAGAGCAAGAAAAGGAAAAGAGGCTCAGAAAGAATGAATTTTAAGAGAAATGCAAGACAATATGAAACATAATAATATCTGTATAATAGGGATACCAGAAGGTGAAGAAGAAGAACAAGGGATAGAAAACCTATTTGAAAAAGTAATGGTGGAAAACTTCCCTAATTTGATGGGAGAAAAAGTCACACAAATCAAGGATACACAGAAAGTCCCAATCAAGAGGAACCCAAAGAGGCCCACTTCAAGACACATCATAATTAAAATGGCAAAATTCCAAGACAAAGAGAGAATCTTTTTTTCCATTTTTAAAATTTTAATTGTTGTTCCTATACAGTTTTCTACCTTCTACTCCCATCCCAACAGAGAATCTTAATGGCAGCAAGGGAGAAAAAGGAAGTAACATACAAGGGAGCCCTGATAAGGTTAGCAGCTGATTTCTCAATGGAAATGCTCTAGCCAAAAGAGAATGGCAAGAAATATTCCAAGGAGTGAGAACCAAAGGCCTGCAACCAAGACCACTTTACCCAGCAAGGCTTTCAATCAAGATAGTAGGCCAAATAAGGAGCTTCCCAGACAAAAGAAGTCTAAAAGAATATACCTCTACCAAACCAGTTCTGCAAGAGATACTAAAAAAATTGCGTTAAGAAAAGGAAGGAAAAGAGAGTGAGAGAGGAACACAGGTATGAAAATGGCAATGAATAAGTACCTATCAATAATAACTTTAAACGTAAATGGATTAAATGCTCCAATCAAAAGGCATAGAATAGCCGAATGGATAAGAAAGCATGACCCACACATATACTGCGTATAAGAAACCCATCTTAGGACATAAGACCTAGACAGACTCAAAGTGAAGGGCTGGAAACATATTTTCTAAGCAAATGGACAGGGAAAAAAAAAGCCGGGCTAGCAATACTCACATCGTACAAAATAGACTTCAAAAGAAGAGCCATAAAGAGAGACCCAGAAGGTCACTTCATAATACTCAAGGGAAGAATCCACCAAGAAGACATAAACATTGTAAACATATATGCACCCAACATAGGAGCAACTAAATACATAAAGAAAATCTTAGAAGACTTCAAAAAAGATATTGACAGCAACACAATTATAGTAGGGGTTTTAACACCACACTGTCAAAAATGGACAGATCTTTCAAACAAAATATCAACAAAGATATTGTGGCATTGAACAACACTCTAGATGAAATGGACTTAACAGATATATATAGAGTCCTTCATCCCAAAGAAACTAAATACACATTCTTTTCAAATATAAATGGAACATTATGAAAGATAGACCACATGATAGGACACAAAACAAGCCTCAACAAATTCAACAAAATTGAAATCATACCAAGCATTTTCTCCAACTACAGGGATTGAAATTAGAAACCAACCTCAAGGGAAGAAACTGAAAACAGCCAAAATCATGAAGATTGAATAGTATGCTATTAAACAATGAATGGATCAAGAATGTAATTAGAGAAGAAATCAAAAAGTTTCTGGAAATGAAAGGAAATGAACTCACAATGACCCAAAACTTATGGGACACAGCGAAGGCATTCCTAAGAGGGAAGTTCATAGAGATACAGGCCTACCTAAAAAAGACAGAAACATTTCAAACAAACAACTTAACCCTACGCCTACAAGAACTCAAGGAACAACAACAAAGATAGCCTACAGCAAGTAAGGAAATAACCAAGATCAGAGCAGAATTAAATGACATAGAGACTAAAAGCACAATTCTAAGGATCAATGAATCCAGGAGCTGGTTCTTTGAAAAGATAAACAGAATCGACAAGCCTTTAAGCAGGCTCATCAAGAAAAAAAGAGAGAGGACCCAAATAAACACAATCAGAAATGAAAGAGGAGACATTACAACTGACACCACAGAAATACAAAGGATTGTAAGACATTACTAGGAAGAACTGTATGCCAAGAAATTTGAAAACCTAGGTGAAATGGACAAGTTTCTAGAAAAATATAATCTCCCAAAACTCAATGAAGAAGCAGCAGAAAGCTTGAACAGACCAATAACAGCTGATGAAATTGAAGCAGTAATCAAAAAACTCCCAACACACAAAAGCCCTGGACCAAATACTTTCACAGGAGAATTCTACAAAGCATTTAAGGAAGAGCTGACACCTATCCTTCACAGACTATTTGAACAAATCCAAAATGATGGAAGACTTCTAACTCTTTTTATGAAGCCAGCATCATCCTAATCCCAAAATGAGATAAAGACATAACAAAGAAAGAAAACTTCAGGCCAATATTGCTAATGAACATAGATGCTAAAATCCTCAACAAAATATTGGCAAACAACATCCAACAATACATTAAAAAGATCATGCACCATTATCAAGTGGGATTCATCCTAGTGATGCAAGGATGGTTTATATTTGCAAATCAGTAATACATCACATAAACAAAAGCAGAGACAAAAATCACATGATCGTATCAATAGATGAAGAAAAAGGTATGATATTGTAACCTTTGATAAGGTACAATACCCATTTATGATCAAAACACTCAGCAAAGTGGGAACAGAGGGAACATTCCTCAACGCAATAAAGGCCATATATGAGAGACCTACAGCCAACATCATACTCAATGGGCAAAAACTAAAATCTTTTCCACTAAGATCTGGAACAAGACAAGGTTCTCCACTTTCACCACTTCTATTCAATATAGTATTGGAAGTCTTAGCCACAGTGATTAGACAAGAAAAGGAAATAAAAGGCATCCCAATTGGAAAAGAGGAAACAAAACTATCATTGTTTGCATATGATATGACAGTGTACACAGAAAATCCTATAGACTTGGCCAAAAAGCTGCTTGACCTAAGAGATGAATTTGGCCAAACAGCTGGACACAAAGTCAATATCCAGAAAACAGAGGCATTTTTATATACCAACAATGAAACAGCAGAAGCAGAAATCAAGAAAAAAATCCCATTTGATATAGCAAAAAGAAAAATAAAATACCTAGGAATAAACCTAACCAAGGAAGTAAAAGACCTGTATGCAGAAAACTACACAACACTGAAGAAAAAAATCAAGGAAGACACAAACAAATGGAGACATATACCATGTTCATGGATCGGAAGAATTAATATCATCAAAATGTCCATACTACTCAAAGCAATTTACAAATCCAATGCAATACCTATTAAAGTACCAATGGCATATTTCACAGACATAGAATAAACACTTCAAAAATTTATATGGCACCATAAACAACCTCGAATAGCTGCAGCAATTTTGAGAAAGAAGGGCAAAGTAGGAGGGATCACAATACCTGACATCAAACTGTATGACAAGGCTACTGTAATCAAAACAGCCTGGTACTGGCATAAAAACAGGCACATGGACCAGTGGAATAGAACAGAGAGCCCAGAAATAAACCCAAGTCTCTACGGTCAATTAATATTCGACAAAGGGGGCAGCAACATAAAATGGAGTAAAAATAGCTTCTTCAACAAGTGGTGTTGGGAGAACTGGACAGCTACATGAAAAAAATGAAACTCGAGCACCGATTTACACTATATACAAAAATAAATTCAAGGCGGATAAAAGATTTAAATATAAGCCGTGACACCATTAAAGTCCTAGAGGAGAACATAGACAGGAAAATTTCAGATATTTCATGCAGTATCATTTTTACTGATATGTCCCCTAAAGCAAGGGACATAAAGGAAATAATAAACAAGTGGGATCTCATCAAAATGAAAAGCTTCTGCACGGCTAAAGAAAACAGTATTAAAATAAAAAGACAACTGACTGTATGGGAAAACATATTTGCCAATGATACCTCAGACAAGGGTTTAATCTCCAAAATATATAAAGAACTTACATGACTCCACTCTAAGAAGACAAGCAACCCAATTAAAAAATGGGCAAAGGACCTGAACAGACACTTCCCCAAGGAAGACATACAAAGGATCTAGAGACACATGAAAAGATGCTCAATATCGCTAGCTATCAGAGAGATGCAAATTTAAACCACAATGAGATACCACTTCACACCAATCAGAATGACCATCGTAAACAAAGCAACAAACAACAAGTGTCGGAGAGGTTGTGGAGAAAAGGGGACCCTAGTGCGCTGTTGGTGGGATTGCAGACTGGTACAACCACTATGGAAAGCAGTATGGAATTTTCTAAGAAAACTAAAAATGGATCTACCTTTTGACCCAGCAATTCCACTGCTAATATTATATCCTAATAACCCTGAAACACCAATCCAAAAAAACCTACGCACCCCAATGTTCATAGCAGTAAAATTTACAATAGCCAAGTGTTGGAAGCAACCTAGGTGCCCATCAGTAAATGAATGGATCAAGAAACTATGGTACATTTACACAATGGAATTCTATGCAGCAGAAAGAAAGAAGGAGCTCCTACCCTTTGCAACAGCATGGATGGAACTGGAGAGCATTATGCTAAGTGAAATAAGCCAGGAGTTGAAAGACAAATACCATATGATCTCACCTTTAACAGGAACCTAATCAACAAAACAAACAAAAAAGCAAAATATAACCAAAGACACCAAAATTGAGAACAGGCTGATAGTCACCAGAGGGGAGAGGGGAGGGAATTTCAGGGGAAAAGGGGAAGGGTTTAGAGCAACAAGTATAAAAGACACATGGACAAAAACTAGGGGGGATGGAAATGGGAGGGTAGAGGGGAGGGATGGGGTAGTGGCCTGGGATGGGAGTAAAATACATAAAACTGTACAAGAACAACAATTAAAATTAAAAAATAATAAAAAAGCATGCCTATTTTGGGATAATTTCCCAGGAGATTATAATATATGTCCATAGTTATAAATAACTGCTTTATATTCACTCAAAAATTGATTATTGAACACTAATTTTGTGTCAGGCACTATAACATTCATACATACTGTGTCAGCTATTTAAAAGCAAGAACATAAATATAATTAAACATACTAGAAATTAATTAAGTAGTCAACTTGCATGGTCACTTACCTTTAAATACTTGAGTGACCCAGCGTCCTTGGAGCTCTGAAATGGGCATAATGGCACCCAAGGGCTGGATCAAGCCTATGATTGCAAGAGTTGGCTTTTCCAGATTAGGAGGGAAGACCTTTTTATACAGAGATATCTTGTTTTTTACTACTTTGACAGAATCTTCAAGAAAAGGAAAAGCAAAACTATAGCCCGTGGCAAAGATAACAGCATCAATGTCATCCTCCCTGGAACCATCTTCAAATATGGCAGCTGTCTCTGTGAATTCCTTCACATTTCCTTTCACCTTCACCAAGCCAGAAATTATACGATTTGGCAGGTCATCATTGATGGTTGGATGTTGACTCAGAGCTCTGTGTGTGGTGATAAAGACCAAAAAGAAGGAGAAATGAATGTGATCATGGGGGCACGGAGGGAGAGAGGAATCAGTAACATGTAAGTAAAATTTTACTTTGCTGGAAGTAGTTAAACAATATGCTGATGGTCTCCCTTTTGGTCTACCCATGGGATTTGGGAAAGGTTTAATGCATTTTGGCACAGATCAAGATCTCAGAGCAGAAGCTGGACCCTGGATGGCACTGGAAGGAAAGATGTTGGAAAAGTGAAGTGAAAGATGTTGGAGGGTGCATGTATAGGACTCAAGGAACAGTAGTGTTTTCAGTTATGTAATAGGGCTACAGATGATAATTTTTATCTGTATAAAAAGAAGAATACAGAACTGGATTATCAGCATTCTGTTGAGTCTCATTTCTAGTTTCAAAAGCCCAAGAGCTAGAATTAGAATATTATTTTAAAACTGTATAATAAATTACATGTGCATAGTAACTTACAGTTATAAACTGATTTTACATACACTATCTTATTTGAGTCTCACACAAACCCAATAAAGAAAGCAGGACAGGTGTCATTATCCAGGTTTTGTAGATGAGAAAAGTGAGGCATAAAGAAGTGGCTTGCCCAAGGTCACATAGCTTAAAATTTTAAAATTTGTATCAAAATAGTTTTCTATGAACTTTATGTTTCCTAGAGATACCATAGGATAAGGATGGCAAAAAATAAGGCAGAGTTTCCAGTGTCTTGGACCTTTCTAAAAAGCAGTCTGTATCCTTAGATCCTAAATTAACAGGCTGAGAATCCTCAGTCCATCATGTTCAAACAGAGCTGGCCTAGCCTCAGGAATATGGTATGTTTAAATAACTATTACTGGTTTGTTGCATTTAGTTATGCTTTGACTCTAAGCTTTTACATAAAGGATCTGTTCTCATTCCGACCTCATGATTTCATCCTTTTCTCCAAACTTACTCCTTTTGACTAATAGTACCACCATCCATCCACATAGTTGCCTAAGCCACAAAATAGTCTTACGTCTGGTCACCAAGTCTTTTTCTTTTCTGCTCTTAACACCCCCAGGATAGTTTTATGTATTTTCCATCTTACTGGACTATTACAGTTGTCTTTAGAGCCTCCTGCTCCATCCCCCTTTAACTATGTTCTACATAATTTTTGGAGTGGTTGTTCCAAAATTCATTTACTGTTATGTCACTCACTTGATTAAAATTTTACAATGGATCTGGACTGTCTTCATTCCAAACGTTTTATTTAGCAAAGACTACAGAGGTTTACTTGGACCTGCCCAGTGAGCCTGGAGATGTGCTCAGTCACTCTTCCATCTTTCCCAGATAATCTAGTCAAACTAGACTACATGCAGGCAACAGAGCATATTTTTTGCTATTTCAAGATCTTCTACTTACAAGTAGAATGCTGCTTCTTTACCCTATTTGCTTAATTATCTCCTATTATCCAATAAAGTCTCAATTTATTTTGTAATCACTGAAGTTACAAATGCTACAGTTTCCATAATTTGGGTGAAATAAATGGGTGAAAGTTGTTGGGGAACAGAGCCTCAAAATATCACCCTACTCAAAGGAAAAGAATCTTTGCAGAGGAAGAACCTGGTTGATATCACCTTATCCAAGTGATTAAATTTAACAACATTAATATGGAATAAAGTGCTATCATGTGGCCCCTGATGTAATCTACCAAGGTACAACATAACCTATGAGCATCTATGCCCAAAATGTTTAACTTGAATATAATAAAAAGAATCCAAACATACGGACTTTCTGCAAAACAATTTAGCTTGGATTTTTTTAAAGAATTATTTCAGAGTAAGAGAAATCAAAGAGACAAGACAGCTAAATGCAGTGGTGTAATACCTGACAAGATCCTGGATTTAAAAATTAAAAAGCTATAAATATGTATTATTGGGCAACTTGGTAAATTTGAATACATTATATAATGATATTTTGTCACTGTTGAATTTTCCCAGTATGATTATATCATTATGTTTACGTAGGAGAATGCCTTTTTTCTCAGGCAATATATGCTGAATAATTTAGGGTACAGTGTCTTAGTAATTGCAATTTACTATTAAATGGTTCAGGAAAAACATGTATGCAGTATATATGATGTACACATATGAATCTATCTTCAAAGAGGGGGAGAGAGAAAGCCAATATAGTAAACTATTAATAATAGGTGAATCTAAGTGAAGAGTATATGGGTGCTCATTGTATTTACCATTTTGTATCTGAATATTAAAAAAATAAAGAGTTGGTGGGGAAAAATCATTTAAAATCTGCCCCTAGAAATGCCTTCACAGCCTCCATCCGTGGCTGTGAAGATTCCTACCCTTCATGCTCTCACAGCATGCATGCATTTCTTTATCTTATTCTATCATCTATCTTCCCATTAGAGTATTTAAGGCAAAATCCATTTCTCAAATCTACCATTTACTTTCTTTTTAACATTGGGCTAATTAGTTTCTTAGTGTCAATTTTTGTATCTGTAAAATGAAGAGAAAGTGCCAACCTATTAAGTCCTCAGAAAGGTAAGATGTTATTATTTGTATTAGTACTGCTATTAGGTTTTTAATCTCTGTCTGCTCATGCCCAATATAATGCTTGGCTCATAGGAGGTGCTCAATGTTTGTTGGATGAATGAATGAATGAGTGAGTGAGTGAATGATGCACTGCCCTCTACTACCATTTTGTTGTTGTTAGACATCATGTATAAAAAAACAACAACTAGTACCTAAGGAAATGATCAGATGGTTAATGCCAAGGAAGATCATACATAGCTCAAAGATGACAGACCAATAGATGTTGGGTGTCTGTGGGGCAAGGTAGAAATATGATCTCAGATTCTATGGATTTTCTTAATGTGTAGAAGTAGTCCTACTATTAGCCTATTTGAACAGTCCTTATTTTTGTGGTTTGTTTATTACTGCCCCAATCCCATCCAGAGAACATACCTGTGTTTAGGCTTTAGGCCATACATTTCGTGGTTAAACCTTTGGTTCATCCTTTTTTCCAAATACATGTTTGCAAGTGATTGACCACAAATCTTCACCAAAAGATGTTTAAGTCGAGAATGGAACAATGTATCAAAAGGATATCCATAGTCTCCTACACGATTCAGGATCCAAGCCCCTCTCCTGGTGCTGAGGAAAACCTGGGGCATGGGAAAAACTTGTTTGCTTTGACCATTCTCTGGTTCGTAATCCTTTAAAAGTACCCCATTTTCTTCAAAGTACATTTAACTCAGTAGTCTGGCTTTTCAGTGCCTGCACAATTCTTCTTAGACACTAAGCTTACAATTAAATTGGTGTATTCACTGACCAAGAATATATCTTGCTCTAAACCACCACTACATTTCTGTTTAATGTCATTATGCTTCCCTGAAAAGCCCACTATCCTCTTAATTCTGCAAAGCTTATTCATTTTTAAGATTCAGATCAAGTCTGCCTCCTCCATGAAGACACTGCAGATTGTTCTGGCTGACAAGTTTTCTCTCCATCTTTTGAACTCTCTAGCACTTACCACCTGTTCAACTCATTTAAAATCATGGAACAACAAAGCTGAAAGCAACTGTAGATCATTTAATATTTAATTCAAAACCCTCAGTCTTATCAGTGGGTGAGTGGGAGGGGGAGAGAGGGGGGAAAGGTACAGAGAATAAGTAGCATAAATAGTAGGTAGAAAATAGACTGGGGGAGGTTAAGAATAGTATAGGAAATGTAAAAGCCAAAGAACTTATTTGTATGACACATGGACATGAACTAAAGGGGGGGTATGCTGGTGGGCGGGGGTGTGCAGGGTGGAGGGTAATAAAGAGGGAAAATGGGATAACTGTAATAGCATAATCAATAAAATATATTTTTAAAAACTGTCTCTTTTGCCCTTGACATTGTATTATTGCAAAAATTCTGTTATCATTTATATTGATATTATTAAACTTTTTCTTTCACCTGTGTAAAAGTGTTTAATTATGATAATACTTAAGGTCACCATCAGTGAAAATATATGTGTGAAGTTAGACACTCTTATTTTCTGTCCCTCCAAATGTTTTCTTCAGGGTGGAAGGTACAGCATACAAATCTTTCAGTCTTGCCAACACACATCATCCTATCACTTCCATTTATTGAGATTTGTGACCTATAAGTCACTATGCTAGGTCCTTTATCTGCATTTTATTTAATCAACACAACAACCTCTTGAGGAAGGTATCATTATCCACATTTTATGAGTGAGAGGCATGGAGAAGATGCATAATTTGCCTCAGATCATACAGCTAGGAAGTGGCAAAGCTGAATTTCTAATGCCAAGTCTGTACTTAAGAAATATTTCATTAATTGTTTAATTAAAAAACTGAAGATTGCTAGTAGAATAACAGGAAACTAGTCAGTCATTTTATGACCTTTGCTGACTAGAGTCCATATTCAGAGCTGATAAAAGTTTGACTCAGACTCTGGCTTTTCAGTGCCTGCACAATTCTTCTCAGACACTAAGTTTACGATTAAATATCTTGCTCTCCGTTTAATGTCATTATGCCTCCCTGAAAAGCCCTAGCAAAAGTATCACTACATTACTAAACTTTCTAGAGATAGTTTTGAGTACCAAGGAATATAAGTGCATTGATTTATGGTCTTTAGTCTCAGCTCTAAGTAAAAAGGTAACCTGTCTACAGTTGGGGATAATCATGTACTTCACACATATATCATCACTGACAGTGACCTTACTTTGATGCTATCACAATTAGGCACTTTTACACATCACAGTTGAAAGAATGAGCATGGTCCTAGGAATTAAATGGTTTTGTGTGCTGTACGTATACCTTTTGTTATATAAGAGTAATCTAAATGTGCTCAAAGACTCAATTAAAAGTTTCCTATGTATAAAACAATGACAATACATATAAACACAAGGCTGTTGTGAGAAATAGTGTACAAAAATACAACACAGTAAACACTCTCAATGCTTCATGGCTATCATCACTCTTACTTTAGTTTTCCATCTGTACCTTGTTTTAGGCAAACATATTTACAAGTTTGGATTTGTAAGAAACAAATGTAAGGAAAATTGTTTGACAAGAAAGGGATATTTTCTCTTCACAAAAGCATTATAGCACAAGAATTCTTATACCAAAATGTTCTAGATACACTGAAATTTATAGGTTCAATTAAAATGTTTGATTTACAAACCACCTCTCATATATACAATTTCATATGTAAAGCAAAAAGTCAGAATCCAGCAACTGAGTCTCTTCAGCTTATTTTATTGGTGTGGCAGTACTGTCTTTGCTATGTGTTTTCCCAGGCCCTCTCAGTCACAGCTATCTTATCTCTACCCACTCTGGATGCTTTGTTCCTTGGCAGTATAAAATTTTTCAGTGCATGTAAGGCCCAGCTCCCTTATAACTGGACATTTGATGAATCAATGATATTAGAAAGGTTCATACCTTGGGTCCCCACCACAAATCTTGCACATTCTTTTTAAAAAATATATTTTATTGATTATGCTACTATGGTTGTCCCATCCCCCCCCTTTATTCTCCTCTGCCCTGCATATACCCTTCAACTCACAACCCCCCCACTTAGTTCATGTCCGTGGGTCATACACATAAGTTCTTTGACTTCTACATTTCCCATACTATTCTTAACCTCCCCATTTTCTACCTACCATCTATGCTACTTATTCTCTGTACCTTTTACCCCCTCACTTCCTCCCACCCCCCTGTTGATATCCCTCCATATGATCTCCATTTCTGTGGTTCTGTTCCTCTTGTTGTTTGCTTAGTTCGCTTTTGTTTTTTAGGTGTGGTTGTTAATAACTGTGAGTTTGCTGTCATTTTACTGTTCATATTTTTTATCTCCTTTTTTAGATAAATCCCTTTAACATTTCAGATAATAAGGGCTTGGTGATGATGAACTCCTTTAACTTGATCTTCTCTTGGAAGCACTTTATCTGCCCTTCCATTCTAAATGAAGGCTTGGCTGGATAGAGTAATCTTGGATGTAGGTCCTTGCCTTTCATGACTTGGAATACTTCTTCCCAGCCTCTTCTTGCCTGTAGGGTGTCTTTTGAGAAATCAGCTGACAGTCTGATGGTAACTCCTTTGTAAGTAACTGTCTCCTTTTCTCTTGCTGCTTCTAAGATTCTCTCCTTATTTTTAATCTTGGGTTACTTAATTATGATGTGCCTTGGTGTGTTCCTCCTTGGGTCCAACTTCTTTGGGACTCTCTGAGCTTCCTGGACTTCCTAGAAGTCTATTTCCTTTGTCAGATTGGGGAAGTTCTCCTTCATTATTTGTTCAAATAAGTTTCAATTTGTTGCTCTTCCTCTTCTCTTTCTGGTACCCCTATGATTTAGATGTTGGAACATTTAAAGATGTCCTGAAGGTTCCTAAGCCTCTCCTCATTTTTTTGAATTTTTGTTTCTTCATTTTTTTTTTTTTTTCTGGTTGAATGTTTCTCTCTTCCTTCTGGTCCACACTGTTGATCTGAGTCCCAGTTTCCTTCCCATTACTATTGGTTCCCTGTACATTTTCCTTTATTTCACTTAGCATAGCCTTCATTCTTTCATCTAATTTGCAAACAAATTCAACCAATTCTATGAGCATCCCGATTACCAGTGTTTTGAACTGTACATCTGATGGGTTGGCTATCTCTTCTTCGCTTAGATGTATTTTTTCTGGATCTTTGATCTCATCTTTCATTTAGGCCACTTTTTTTCTCTCAATTCTGATTGTGTTTGTGTTGTGTTTTTTTTTTTTTGTCCTGGTGTGCCTGTTACATAGTAAAGGGCGAAGCCTTAGGTGTTCACCAGGGTGGGGCAACCCACGTGGCTGCAGTGTGATGCTATATGCTGGGGAGGGGTCTGAGAGGGAATAATGGTGCTTGCTCTGCTCTCTGCCAGATTTCAGTCACTTCCCCCACTACACACAAGCAAAGTGGGCCCTCTGGTGCTGATTCTGGGTGGGTGGTCTTGTGTACATTCTAACACTCTGTGGGTCTCTCCAACAAACTCTCCTGTGAGGCTGGGAGTTACTCCCACTGCCACCTCAACCCCCACATGTATTTTCAATTAATGGTTTGAGGCTTTATTTCCCCACGCTGGAGCCCTGGGCTGCAGGATCTGTCTTGCTCCCCAGTCGTTCTTCCCCGTTTATCTCCATGCTAATGTGGGACTGCCTGGTCTACCAGCCGCCACTTTGCCAGGTCTGCCAGCTGCTGCCTTGTTGGCCAGCTACAGCCTTGCTCACCCTGCTCCACAGTCCGCCGCCTTGCCATGAGTCCTCTCCACCCCTCCTATCGGTCTGAATGAATGTCTCCTTTAACTCCTTGGTTGTTGGACTTCCATAGGGTTTAATTTCCTCTCAATTCTGATTGCGTTTTGTTTTAAAATTGTTGCTGTCCTTCTGTTGGTTGTGCAAGGAGGCACAGTGCGTCTACCTATGCCTCCATCTTGGCCGGAAGCCCTTGCACATTCTTTTAATCATAATACCCACATACTTTTTTTGCCCTTTCTCATTTATATAGTTATTCCCTGAAAAATGCTTGTTGAATTAAACATGGAGCATATGATATCACTTTTGTGGTAATAGATGGGGATACAACTGAGAAGAAGTGTTATTAGATGGAGTTTCTGAATAAAGGCCATTTAACAAAGTTGTGGCATTTAACTTCTATTTAAAAAAATAACTTAATACGTATTTGTGGAGAAGCACAGCATAATTAAAGTTAAGTGAAGAACAACCAGACATCTAACTATTGTTGATAGTTATGATTCAATAAAGACATGAATAACAAAATATAAAAATGACATGTCTTTTTCTAGGAATTTATAATGAAGACACTTTCTTTCCAGTTCAAAATGTGTGACACAAAACAAACTAAACAACCCCTGAAAGATACAGAAATGTCATTCTGTGAAAATGTCATTCTCTGTTACCTGACTGTATGCAAAGGCTGGTGTGAGCTGCCTACATGTGCTACAGTGTGGACACTTTCATGCTGATAAGCATATTGTCTTTGGAAAAATTAGACTGCTTCTTTTTTTCCAGTTGGGGAGTGAAGAGGAACATTCCCCCACCATCCTACAAGTGAAAAGTTTTCAGTGACATATCGCGCTTTCCTTCACATAAGAGCACGGCACTTCTGCTGGCCAACAAAAGATCCATACTTCTGAGTGCTACATTCTGACAAGCTCTCCCATCAATTATTTGGTTTTCTTCAAAACCCAAAGAGAACAGCTGATTGGGATTATGAGCAGAGTCTGTAGCCATGACATTATTCCTTAGTGCAAGACCATCCAAATGGTGGGAATCTAACTGGCAACTTTGGCTCCATCATATCATCAATCAGTGTTGCCAAGTGAGGCAATGATGCAAGCCATTTGCCATTGGCAATGATGAGCTATGTGCAGGTATTCATACTCTCTGTTGAGTCCACCTGTAGCTTTCTTAGTGGAGCCCAGTAAGTAATTTACTGATTCAAACCTGTTTGGCTACACGGCTAATCTCCACAGCCAGATCCCCTCCAGAATTCCCAATGCCAATTATAATGACTCTCTTTCCAGTGAAACTCTCTGGATTTTTATAGTCTCGACTATGGAAGTACTGTCCTTTGAACATCTCAAGTCCTGCAAGCGAAGGGAAAATAATTATTAGGTGATGGTTTAGCTGATATTATTTGACAAATCATTTTTTTTTCAGTGTGTAGAGTTTAAACATATATTCTCCATATGTTCTCCCTTTATTTACTCTCCTTTGTGAGTATTTCTGTCTATTTCCCATAGCCTCAGAGTAGAACCTTGTGGTTTCCTTATAATAAATAGTCTGCTTCACTCAGGATCTGTTCGTGTTCTGGACTTGTAGGCTCAGAAATACAAATGGCTTCAGAAAATTTCCATTCACTTTTCTCTGTTCATTCTCTTTAAATACCTACTCCCACATCAACTGGAGTATGTATTTTTATAAATGCTAGAATATACACAGAGTGCTTTTGTTTTTTTAAAATGAAAATCCAGGCCAGAGACTGTAATGAATTATTTCCTTAAGCTTTAATTTCTTCCTAATAAACTCAATATTTCTGTTTGTTGCTTGGTTGCTGAAAATCCTCATTCAATCTAATGCACATAACTCCATGTTCTTTCTTTTGATCCTTAGAGAAACTAAAGTCATTGTGAAACTAAATATGGAGCCTTCTAACGTTCCCCTAGTTTCCCAAACTAACATTCTCTCCACCTCCCAAATGCCAGTAATACAAGTTACTCCCACATCTTTCAGGAGAATATGTAGAATTAGGATAAGCCTTATTTCATCCCAAGGTAGGAATCACTAAGACCAAAATTCCCCCCATTTCTTTGGGATCAGGTCATAGGCATGGTTCAAGCATCTTCCTTCCCCGTAGGCTACTCACCAGGGAAGCTTTCCAGCGGTAAGTAAGCATTGGTATGATGGCCAGTGCAAACCATGACTCCATCGAAGACATTCACCTTCTTTTTGCCTTCAGATTCTGTGACCACTTCCCATTGGCCTGAAGTGGAGAAATCAGGTTGCTTTTTCACACTGCACACAGTAGTCTGAAAAGAAAAGTGATAGCTACAGGGGATGGTAACCACGGCCTCTACAGTAGACATCTTCCCTGACCTGAGTCTCCTGCCAGAATGTGACACAAAGAGCTGACATCACATAAGAGGGCTCATGCAAGAATATCTGATTTCCATGTCCACAAATAACAACATTTTTGTGAGATGTGGTTAGAGTGAGAAAATTTTCATGAGACAGACTAAATAAAATAGAGTTGGCAGGCTAATGATGCACTTTTCCCTGCTTTTTGAAAAGTGCAAATTACTAGTTCTTTGGGACCACGCCTTAAGGCAACAATTTTCAACTGGTGTGCCACAAGAATTTTTGAAACATTCAATACCTGACTATTTAGCCAGGGGCATTGACCTCTTTTCCCTTAGATTGTGCAATTAAAAAATGACAACAGCCAACACAATAGCTGTCTAGTGTGAATGAATCAAATTTATACCTATTTTTTAACTAGCAAAAAATGTACCTTTTTTTGATGTGTCCCAGAATTTTAGTAATTAGTTTATATGTGCCACGGAATGAAAAAGATTGAAAATCGCTGCCCTAAGGCAATGCCACACTTGAATAAAGCTTAGATGTCTCCTGTGCTTCTAAGATACCCTGTGTACTAAATGCCTGTTCCTCCCCTGACCCCTAAACATCCTGAGACCCTCTGATGTCTTCTTACCCCAAGTACTTTTCTGTCTACCCTCAAACATGTGACTGAGCTATAGGGTTCCCTTTCCTAGTAGAGTAGAAAAATATTTCAGTGGTTTATTTCCATAATAAAGTTTTGTGGAAATGAACCTCTCTTTGCCTCCCATAAAAGCCTACTTTACAAGTAACAATCAAAGAAGAAGCTGAGAGAAGGGATAGTCAGTGGTATAATTTTTAGCTTTTAAAAATAAAATTATATGGGTTACTCTATCCAGCCTAAGAAAACATTAAGAATGTGCTCCTATGTGCTTCTAGGGTCTATGCCCATAATGTCTTGGTGGACTAACAGAGATACCACACCTTTATACTCTAGCCATCCTGCACTATTTATAGTTTTTCCTTTTATACAGGCTGGTGCTTCTGTCTGGATCATCCTTTTACTTCTTCTTCATTTGGCTGATTCTTACTCACCCTTCAACATTTCCTTTAGATACTATCTTCTCTAAGAAAACTTTCATAGTGCCTGATGTCTTATACCCTGATGGCTTAAGCATCCGTCCTCTGAGCGGCAATATATAGAACTCTATAGCATTTCTCACCCTGTAATGCTTATTTTTAAAAAAGTCAACAAAAATCTCATTTAAAATGAAATAGGAAGGGGCAGGGAGCTGTCATGCCCTATGTCAACTATGAGACACAACATGGATAACTCTGTAATAGCCCTCTCAAATTCTTCCCCTCTTTAAAAGAGTCCCCTCTTCTTTGTTTTAGTGGACTTGCATGTGGGCCACCATGGTTGTATGTTCTGGATTGTAATTCTTTATTGTACCTGATTAAACCTATTTTGCTGGAGAAATATCTGACTTTTTAAGATCAGCATTCTTTATTTTTATTAATTGTATTTATAATAAAATTTTCTTCATTTTTCTATCTCCTTGACTATAAAATCACTGGGCTTGTTTTGTTTTGGTTTTGTTTTTGTACCTTCACTGCTTAGAATGGTAACAAACTTGTTCAGTAAGTGTTTAAACAAGTAAAAAAAGTACCACTGGGCTGTAAATGACTTACTTCTGAAGTTGTCACTGGATATTACCATTTTTATTGTAGTTAAACAGAAAAAGGCATGATTTAGCAGAATGACCAGAAAGTAAAAGGGAGGCCCTGACTGGTGTAGCTTAGTTGTTTGGAGCATCGTCCCATACACTGCAAGGTTGCAGGTTCAATTCCCAGGCAGGACATATTCCTAGGTTCTACGTTCAATGCCCGGTTGGGGCACATACAGGAGGCAACCAATCAATGTTTCTCTCTCACACCTATGTTTCTCTTTTTCTCTCTCTCTTTCTCTCTCTCTTGAAGCAATGAAAAAATGTCCTCGGGTGAGAAAGAAAGGAAGGAAGGAAGGAAGGAAGGAAGTGAGGAAGGAAGGAAGAAAAGGGTTGGCCAAAAAGTCTATTCATTAGTTTTTTTTTTCTGTAACATGAGTCTAGTAGCACTTAGTTGACTTAACTTCATTCAAAACAATTTTGTTAGATTGTATTGTGACAGCTGTCATATCAGCGTGCACTTGTAGAAAAATTAAAATTGGTGAATTTTTGTGTAGCCATTTCAATAATGAAGATGGAAGAAAATAAACATTTTGGCATATTATGCTTTATTATTTCAAGAAAGGTAAAAACATAACTGAAGCACATACAAAAAAAGATTTGTGCAGTGTATGGAGAAGATGCTATGACTGATCGAATGTGTCAAAAGTGGTTTGTGAAGTTTAGTGCTGGAGATTTCTTGCTGGACAATGCTCCATGGTCAGGTAGACCAGCTGAAGTTGACGGAGATCAAATCAAAACATTGATTGAGAACAATGAAGTTGTGCATTGAGAACAATCAACGTTATACCACACAGGAAATAGCCAACATACTCGAAATACCCAAATCAAGTATTGAAAATCATTTGCTTAAGCTTGGTTATGTTAATTGCTTTGATATTTGGGTTCCACACAAGTTAAGTGAAAAAAAAAAAAAAACCTTCTTGATCATATTTCCACATGTAATTCTCTTCTTAAACATAATGAAAACATTGTTTTTAAAACAAATTGTGGTAGGCAATGAAAAGTGGATAGGTTACAGTAATGCAGAACGAAAGAGAATGTGGGGCAAGTGAAATGAACCACCACCAACCACACCAAAGACCTGTCTTCATCCAGAGAAGGTGATGTGTAAATGGTAGGATTGGAAAGGAGCCCTTTATTTCATAATAGGGCTCCTTCCAGAAAACCAAATGATTAATTCCAAGCACTGCTTCCAGTTAGACCAACTGAAAGCAACACTTGACAAAATGTGTCTGGAATTAGTCAACAGAAAACATATAATCTTCCATCACAACAACACAAAACTGCCTGTTTCTTTGATAACCTGACAAAAATTGTTATAGCTTGGCTGAGAAGTTCTGATTCATTCACCATATTCACCAGACATTTGATTTCCATTTATTTTGGTCTTTACAAAATTCTTCTAATGGAAAAAAATTCAATTCTCTGGAAGGCTGCAAAAGGCACCTGGAACAATTCTTTGCTCAGAAACAAAATGTTTGGGAAGACGGAATTATGAAATTGCCTGAAAGATGGCAGAAGGTAGTGGAACAAAATAGTGAATACACTGTTCAATAAAGTTATTGGTGAAGATGAAAAAGGATGTGTATTTTATTTTTACTTCAAAACTAAATGAACATTTTGGCCATCCCAATACAAAGGAGATGGGGGTAGAAGAATTGAATTAAGGTGGTCAAAGGTACAAAATTCCAGTTATAAGATAAATTAGTACTGGGGATACAATGTACTATATGTAACTACAGTTAACACTGCTGTATGGTATGTTTGAAAGTTGTTGAGAGAGTAGGTCCTAGAGTTTTCATCACGAAGGGAAAAAAGGTAGAAGATTCAGGCTTTTTGCCAGCTGCCAGAAATATCTGCTCTTTTATGGCCATGGCTAAAATGATAGAAAAGTCATGGAAGACATTACAGCAGGAAGAAACCATTGAATGATCTAGTACAATCATCTTGTTTTATAGAAAAGAAAATGAAGACACATGGAAATTGAGGAACTTACTTGTCTGAGGTCACAAGTTGATTAGTACTAAAAAACAGAGTAGAATTCAAGTTTTTGTTGCCCAATTCACTGTTCTTCCCTTTTCACCAGTGTTAACTTCTTTGCTTTCTCAATAACTTCGCAATATCTACTTCACTGGGTTGTTGTAATCACATAAAATAATGCATTGGAAAATACTTCAGAAAGTATAAGAGGGCTAAGCGCTAGCAGACGAGTTGTGGAACCAGAGGGTTTTAAAGTTCCTATGCCTGTCATTTCCCCTCTCTAATTGGGAAAACATTCCCCCTTATTTATTTTATTATAACATAATAGTATACAATGGAACATTCTGGCCTGTGGCTTCTTAGAGCTGCAGCCAAAATATATAAAAGAAGGACTTTTCTCTGAATATTTTTCAGACACACAGAAGACAAAGAGTGCACTCTCTGTCTAGATAGCATAGATACATGTGGTATCAAACCAATATTTATCTGAAAGCACTGGTAAATGAAGCCACGTTAATTCATGTACTTGACAAACAACTTCAAACACAAAGATACCCACAAAATTTCCTACCTTCAATTGGATATACTTTAGAAGGTCAAATTCTTTGGCATACATCCTGATATATTCCAGGACCTGGGAGTTGTGCATGAAGTTAGGAAAATGGTCTGGGATGGGATAGTCACTGAAGCACATCATCTCCTTAGAAGTGTTGATGATCACTGATTTGTAAATACTGGCCCTTCCTTCTTCAGGATTTTCCTGCAGTAAATAAGATGTATTCAGAGGCACTACAGAATTAAATTAACTTCATGTTTTATAAACAGCCAATAAACAGTTCAAAAAGTCTCTGAAAGAAACATCATTAAAAAAAGTTACATACACACACCTCTTGAATCTGACTTGCCTTTACGACTTGGTTTTGACCAACAGCACGCAGTTGGAATGATGCTGAATGGCTTCCAAGACTGTCATAAGTAGTCTTTCAGCCTCTGCCTAGGTCTCTTAGAAAGCTTGCTCTGGTGGAAGTCAGCAGCCATGTAAAAAGTCCAGCGTCCCTGAGGCTACCATACTGTGAGGAAATCCATGTTAGGCACATGAAGAGAATGTATGGGATAGAGGGATGTGCAACCAGCTCCCAGAAATTCTACTTATCCCAGTTGAAGCTCTAAACGTGTGAGCAAAGAGACTATAGCAGATGTCCAGTTGCAGTTGTCAACTGATTGCAATGACCTGAAATTCCAAGTAAGAACTGCCCATCTGAATAATAATCTTAACTATTTTATGTATCTCAAAGCCTAGGTGAGTTTGGAGGGTTTTCATATACTTATGAGATTGCTCTCCAGGTGTCACTGTACTAACTTAGATTCTGTCCAGTATATGTTCCTGTTTTACCTCATTTTTACTAATTTAAAAGACAGAACTTCCAGTCAAGATGGCAGCACAGGTAAACATGGCTTCCTCCTCACGCAACCACATCAAAATAAAATTACAACCAAACTATAGAATCATCATTCCGAACCATCAGAAATTGAGCTGAATGAAAGTCCTACATCTATGGAATTAAAGAAGAAACCGCATGAAGACTGGTAGGAGGGGTGGACATGGAGCAGGCTGGTCCCTCACCCACATGTGGCAGATACAAATCAGGAGGATTATCTCAGGGGCAAAGGGTCCCAGCCTCATACTAGGCTCCCCAGCAAAGGGCTCCAATGCCAGGAATATAAGTCCCCATAACTTCTGGCAAAAACTAGTGGGGAATGAGGCTGTGGGAGACAGAAACTGTGGGATTCTCAGGCAGTTCATTTTAAAGGGCCCATGCACAGACTTACTTGGACTCACTGCCTCTGAGCTCCAGCATGGGACAGCAGACTGAAAGGCATCAGAACATACAGGAAGGAACTGAATTGTCTAGTATCAGGGCAAGAGCTGGAGGACAGCTTTCGCTCAGACAGATGTTCTGGCAGAGGCCACTGTTCATTTTCAGAGCCTTCCCCGATAAACCCACAGAGCCCCACACCCCTCATTAAGTTGCCTCAGGCCCAGTACTAGCAGCAGCCAGCCTTAGTTCACAGCTTGGCCTCACCTAAGTACCTCCAAGCCCAGCACAAGTAGCAGCCATCTAGAGATCACTTTGCAGCTTATGCTGTGTCATCTTAGAGAGAACACAGGTGGTGCCTGAGTTTGGATGTGCCAACAGCAATCAAGGCTCACCTATAACAGGAGGGTATACACAAGACACATGGTGGGCATAACTTGAGTAACCAGCTTGAATAATAGGGGAGGCTGTTCCCTGGACTCTACAGGACACCTACTACACTAGGCCACTCTACCACACTTGGGAGTTGTAGCAGCTCTACCTGATACACAGAAACAAATGCAAGGAGGCTGCCAACAGGAAGAGACAAAGAAACATGTCCAAAATGAAGGAATAAAGCAAAACTCCAAGAAAAAAACAAAAACAAAAAACCCCAACAACACTAAAGTAAATGGAGACAAGCAATCTACTAGGTATAGAGTTAAAAAAACTGTAATAATGATACTTAAGGAACTTAGTAAGTACCTCAACAGCATAAAAAAATCCAGTCAGAAGCAAAGGATACACTAATTAAAATAAATAACAATTTACAGGGAATCAACAGTAGAGTGGATGAAGTGATAATCAAATCAGCAATTTGGAACATAAGGAAGAAAAAACCACCAACCAGAACAGCAAGAAAAAAATAATCCAAAAAAATGAGGATAATGTAAGGAGCTTATGGGACAACTTCAAGCATACCAACATTCTCCTTCCAGCACCCCCAACATTTGCACCATTGGGGTGCTGGAAGGAGAATAGAGAGCAAGAAATTAGAAAGCTATCTGAAAAAATAATGACAGAAAACTTCCCTAACTTGATAAAGGAAATAGACATACAAGTCCAGAAAGCACAGAGTCCCAAACAAAATAAACCCAAAGATGTCTACACCAAGAGACACATCATAATTGCAATGCCAAAGGTTAAAGACAAAGAGAGAACCTTAAAAGTGGCAAGAGTAAAAGTTAGTTACCTACAAGGGAGCTCCCATAAGACTGTCAGCTGATTTCTCAATGGAAACTTTGCAGGCTAAAACAAAGCAGTATGGAGATACCTCGAAAAATTAAAAATGAATCTGCCTTTTGACCCAGCAATCCCACTTCTGGGAATATATCTGAAGGAACCCAAAACACTAACTTGAAAGAACATATGCACCCCTATGTTCATTGCAGCATTATTTGCAATTGCTAAGATATGGAAGCAGCCCAAGTGTCTGTCAATAGATTAGTGGATTAAATAACTATGGGACATTTACACAATGGAATACTACTCAACCGTAAAAAAGAAGAAAATTTTACCCTTTGTGATGGTATGGATGGACCTGGAGAACATTATGCTAAGTGAACATTATGCTAAGTGAAATAAGAGGAAGACAAATACCATATGATTTCACTTGTATGTGGAATCTAATGAACAAACCAAACTAAAAAGGAAAATGGGGACAGACTCATAGATGGAGAGCAGGATGACAGCTAGTTGGTGGGGGAGGTTAAGGGGTAGAGGGATTGAGTGAAAAGGAAAAAGGACTCATGGACATGGACAACAGTGTGGTGATTGCTGGGAAGAGGAGGGTATAAAGGGACTAAATGGTAATGGAAAAAATACAATATTTTAAAAATAATAACAATAATAAAAAGAAGGAATTGGCAAGAAATAGTCAAAGTGATAAAAATCAAGGACTAACAGCCAAGATTACTCTACCCAGCAAAGCTATCATTCAGAATTGAAGGACAGATAAAGAGTTTCCCAGATAAGAAAAAGCTAAAGAGTTCATCATCATCAAACCAGTATTATATGAAATGTTAAAGGTCTTCTTGAAGATAAAAAATATGAACAATAAAATGGCAATAAATACATATCTGTCAATTGATTCTAAAAAACAAAATAAATGAACAAGCAAATCAAAAACAGAATCACAGATACAGAGAATGTTTTGATGATTGACAGATGGGAGAGGGATCAAGAGAATGGGTGAAAAAGGTGAAGGGATTAAGAAGTACAAATTGGTTGTTACAGAATAGTCATGGAAGTGTAAAGTACAGTATAGGCAATAGAGTAGCCAAAGAACATATATGCATGACCCATGGACATGTACGATAGTGTGGGGATTGCCTGAGGGAGTATGTGGGTAGGAGCTGGGTAGCGGGGACCAAAGGAGGAAAAACTGGGACAACTGTAATAGCATAAACAATATAATATAATTTAAAAAAATGTCACCCTGGCTGGGATAGCTCAGTGGATTGAGCGAGGGCCTGTGAACCAAAGAGTTGCCCATTTGATTCCCAGTCTAGAGCACATGCCTGGGTTGCAGGCCAGGGCCCCAGTAGTGCGCATGTGAGACGTAACCGCACATTGATGCTTCTCTCTCTCTCCTTCTCTTTCCCTTCTCCTCTCTCTAAAAATAAATAAATAAAAACTTTTAAAAATATCAATTACTCAGTGTTAGCAAAAACGAAGTAAAATTGAAACTTATGCTGGACAGATTGTAAGTTAACACAATGTACTTTTCCACCACCAGTCATACCTAACATTAGTGAGGAGATCAAGAATCGATGGAAACTAATGTCTTGAGAACTTACATATATAGCAGTCCTTCCTTATCAGCTTTCTGCCGTTTCTGTAGTTAACTTTGGTCTGAAAAGAGTAAATGGGAAATTCCAAAAATAAACAATTCCTAAGCTTTAAATTTTGTGCTATTCTGAGCAGCATGATGAAATCTCATTATGTCCTTCTCTGACCTGCCCGTGGCATGAATCATCCCTTTGTCTATCATATCTACACTGTATATGCTCTCTGCAGGTTAGTCTTTTATAGCCATCCTGGTTATCATATTGACTATGAGAAGTATTGCAGTGGTTGTGTTCAAGGAACACTATTTTACTTAGTAATGGCTCCAAAGTGCAAGAGTAGTTTTGCTGACAGTTAGAATATGCCAAAGAGAAGCCATAAGTGATTTCTTTAAGTGAAAACTTGAATATAATATAGTAAGCTATTTTGAGAGAGACCACATCCATATAACCTTTTTACAGTATAATTGCTCTACTTTATTAATTATTATTGTTAATCTCTTCTGTGCCAAATTTATAAATTAAACTTTATTACAGGGATGTATGTATAGAACAAACCATAGTTTCTATAGGGTTAGGTATTATCTGTGGTTTCAGGCATCCACTGGGCATCCTGAAACATATCCCTCATAGGTATGGAGGGATAATTATTACCAGAAATTTTCAGCAATAACAAGAAGGAGGCAAGCGGTGAATCCTACTCCTGTTTGGTGGGTGGAATAAAGAAAAAGAAATAGAGACAAGAAAAAAAAATGCAAGTGATGGTATTTGAGAAGAAAAAAATACATGCTGTACCCCTGGGATCTGTCTCAAAAGAACAGATATTTCTGATACACACACACACACATATTATCTCATATATATTAAAATATATGTAAAATACGATGTATAATATAATAGAGATGTACTATTTCTTAACGTAAGTCAGAGATTTATGATAAAATATCACGTATTTATTTTCAAGGAAGTAGTTTATAAGGTATTGAAATTTTGGCAAGAGGATAATTAGAAAAAAAAACTTCAAGTTAAGACTTTATCAGAGAACAAGGTTAAACCACTTTGGAGATAAAAGACAAGTATCTGATGATCAGGTAGGGTGGTGGACCCTGGGATGGTGATTTCATACCTGGTCAGTAGCTGCCACATCTGGCCAGGATGCTTACCAGAGACACCAAATACATGGGCCCCATCCACGTCTACTGAATAATAATAACTGACATATAACACTTACTTTGTACCCACCACAGTTATTAATAATTGACACAATTATTCATGTACTTAATCTACATAATAACTCTATGATGTGGGTACTGTTATTTTCTCCTTCTAAATGAAGAGGAAACAGAAGTACAGAGAGGTTTACTGATTTTCTCCAACATGACACTGATAATAGGTACAGACATAGAATCTGAACCCAGACTATGCTATTAAGTTCTACACTATGTTGTAGCTGGATTTTAGAAACAGAATTTGCTATTGACTGCTAAATACTAATTAACAGCTTTTTTCAGTCCATGCCCAAGACTGATGATGGCAGAGGCATAGGGGGAGGTGTGTGATTTGCTAAAGGGTATCCACTCTAGAACTAAATAAGGACTATTGCAAATAGAGTTAATCCTCCAGAACAGAGCCAAGATGCAAAAGGACTATACTGCTCAACTAAGGAATGCTATGAAGCCACTTTTAAGGAGCTGGTCAACACTGTGTCAGTTTTTATGAAATGTAAAGCATATATGGATACCCCAATACCATTCACTGGTATAGAAAGTAAGTTTAAAAGCAAACTCAACGCAAGTCACTTTGGAGATCAGGAAAGGAAGTTAATATTATTAGTCATATGATAAGCTTAACTATCATTGAACTAGATAATATCTTAAGTGTTAGTAACAAGTTACAGGTCTGGATATGCACGTTAAAGCAACTCCACTTTAAAACTGAATATTTGCAAAAACAAGAAAACCTATGTGCAGATGTTTTCCACCTTCTTCTGAAGACAGGGCTTTGACCTATTGATCTGATTTCTCAAGTGAAGGAAAAGTTCGAAGGAAAGAAGGCAGCCAGACTTTATATTCTACCAAAGGACAAGGATTATGAGAGAATAATGTAAAGTGAACCACAATTCAGAGAAAGAAAAAAGAAAAAGAGAGAGAGAGAGAGAGAAAGAAGAAAAGAAGGATGAAACAGAAAGGAAACGAAAAGAAAGGCAACACGGTTAGAGAAGATTAAAAGGGGAGATTCCTGGAAGGAGTTGTAAGCAGGTACTTTAGATCACTTAGCTATTAATGCAGACCAGGAACAACCACTCCAAATTTTCTAACCACTTTACATTTTCTGTTTGTTATTTTGTTTCCCCTTCACCACCACCCAGTGCTCCCCTCTTCTGGATAGCAGCAAGACTCAGTAAATGAAATGATCTCTGTGCCATTTTTCAGGACGTCGGTAAAGAAAAACAAATGATGCCTGTATTCCATTTTGCTGCCAGCCTAGAGAAAGAGGAATCTACAGAAGTGATGGCTGCAGAGAAGAGGTCAGCAGACTGAATTCTAGCACATTTAACTGTAGAGGAAAAGTCAGCTAGGTTAGGTAGCCCAGAGGAGGGACCGGGAACTAGGAAAGAGTTTGTTTAGGTTACTTAGAAGCTGCCAGCCAGCTGTTGGATTTCAGCTAGGCAGTCATAATTTTTGTTTCGGTCTTTGTACACTCAGCTTCAGATTATGATTCCTCAAGGCTAACTCCTGTCTGCACATAGCAGCTAACTCCCACTTTGGCTTCAGAGCACCCAGCTTCAGATAAGGACACCTCAAGGCTAGAGTTATTTTTCACATCAGCTTCTGTACCTCCTGCTTTTGCTACGTAGGGAAGGGTGTCCAGAAAGCAATAAAAGCCCTACTCAGCCCAGGCTCGGGGCTCAGAATTTGGGGTCTGTACTCCTCTGGGCCCGTGCACGTTAATAAAGGGTCGTGCTCCGCCATCCAACTGCGTGTTGAGTCGTTTCTTCCGTAACACAACCACTGTCAAGGCCATCATATTTCCTGACACAAGATAAAATGTCACATGCTCCTACTTGCAGCAAGGGTTCCAAGTATCAGTAAACCAGGAGATTTACCTGGAACCTCCAGAGCCCTCCGATGTCATCAGTCCTTTCAAAACAGACGGGCTCCAAGCCTTCTTCTAGGCAGCACTTGATAGATGTGAGCCCGCTCACACCTCCCCCAATCACAGCAATTCTTTTGTTGGTCATGGTCTCCAGAGGTCTTGGGCTGGGTCTACGCAACCTACCTAGAGAAAAAATGACAAAAGACAGAACACGTAAGTTAACACCTTTCAAGAAAAGAACATGGCCCTGGCACCCACACAAATCCTGCAACAACAGTTGTCTTTGGAGAAGCCAGATTCTGCTGTCTTCTTAACCACTGGGAATTGCTACTGGAGGGACGGGGAGCCCCGTGCCTCCAAGCTGAGGCTCAGAACTGAGAGCTCTGTTGTCTCATACCAGATCTCACTACCTTTCTTACAGCACCAGGCAGATCTTTCAGCTGAAATCTGGAGGCTACTTTGCACTTTGGCTGTTCTCAGCGACCTGTACAGCAACAAAGTGCAAACAACAACAGCCAATGGAAACAAGCTGTAACGCACCACCTCTTTCAGCCAACACACCGCCCACTCACAGGCACAGCTCCCGGAGAGGCGGGGGAGGGGGATAAAACCCGGAACATGCTTTGGGCAGAAAAAAAAATAATCCTACAACTTCTCTTTTGGCTGACATTTCCCGCACTCTCAACCACTCTCTCCGGAGATGTAGCAGCCTTCTATTTCCTTTGCTCCCCGCCCCGTCCGCATCCGCGGTGAGCTTCCTGGTGCTTGCCTTAAAGGGATAAACTCTTCTTTCTTTATTTTTTAAAAATTACTTGATTGCTGTTCAGTTACAGCTGTCTGCATTTCCCCCCACCATTACCCGCACCCCAGCCAAACCCACCTCCCTCCCTTGCTTCCACCCTCCCCCTTGGGACTGTCCATGTGTCCTTCCTAGTAGTTCCTGAAAACCCTTTCCCCAACTGTCCCCTCCCCGCTCCCCTCTGGCTATTGTTAGATTGTTCTTAATTCCATTGTCTCTGATTATATTTTGTTTGCTTTTTCTTTTGTTGATCATGTTTCAGTTAAAGGTGAGCTCATATGGTATTTGGGACAAATTCTTCTTACTGGTGAAGGAAACTGTCAACAACCCTAAAGCAAGTCTTGCTGCAACAGCTTAAGTGGAGAACCTCAATGTCTTAGGAGATCTGTTAAAACAGGTCCCGGTCCCTCTTCCACCCGCCTCACTGATTGGATTCACCAAAGACCCACCTCACAGATTGGATCTTTGGTTCTATGCTACTGGTGAAAATTTCCTTTAAAATACCCATGCACTGAAATGGGTGCTGGCCTACAGTGAAGAATGGATTCCAGTTCCTACTTAGAGGAGCTTATAGTTTAATGAAGACCAAAACACAGACCGATAATGTCAATAAAATAAAAATACGTTTACAAGTGTCTTCTCTCATGCGATTACATGTAGAATTAAAACAACAAAATACCCACTTTTAAAATGTAACTTAAAATTTTCAAATATAAAATCATGCAGAAAAGGTCGATATAAGATACAGGATTTTACTCGCTGGGTCACAGGGCACACCCAACCCAGCAATCTATTTCGACAGCGGGTGTTGAAGAGGTAGGCTGTGTCTTGTGCATCCATTGTTACTCCACTTTGCTCGAGATGGTTGAATTCCAGTAATGTCAGCCCTGGATTTTCACTTACAGGTCTCACTTCAGAAGTATTATTCATGGAGTGAGTCATTATCATTTCTCAAGAGCTTACATTGTGTGGTTCTCAAAGGCTTAATGGGAATGGATACTTAATTCTCTAAGCAACCCTTTGAGGCAAATACTATTACCACTCCCATTTTGCAAGTAAGTGGAAAGTCAGGGATGTGAGACACACACTCCAGGACTAGGCCTGGACTTCTGATCATTGTGCCTACTGCTCCTTTAGGAGAGTATTTTTACTTCTTATTTAGTCACCAGTACTTCTTTCATTTCTCATTTCCTTTTTTTTTTTTTTTGCCTAACTTCTGCCTTTATAACAATCTCATTGAATTGCTTTTAGCTGAGCTGCAGTGTGCCTTATTTTAACTACTTCAAAATGTGTTTAAAAATAGAACTTTGCTTTGGGGAGTCATTTGGTTCCATTAGGAAGATTCCTGCTCAATATATGGTCTAAATTATGTAAAAAATATATACTAAACACACATACACATACTGGAAAACATAACATCAACATAGTCTAAGGGGAAAATGAAGGACCAGAGGCTCAAGACTCGACTTTAGGATGGAGTTTTGTATATTTTTTTCAGTAAATAAAAGAAAAATTTTTGGTTTTTGATGTAGTCCTGTCTTTTGGTTCTTATTTGGGAAAACCTTTTAGTACTCACATAGAGTTGACATAATCTAAAAGTATTTTTCTTTTTTTAAATTTTATTTTAATTGTTGTTCTTGTACAGTTTTCTGTCTTTTACTCCCATCCCAGCGCACTACCCCAGCCCTCCCCTCTACCCTCCCATTTCCACCCCCCCTAGTTTTTCTCCATGTGTCCTTTATACTTGTTGCTCTAAACCCTTCCCTTTTCCCCCTGAAATTCCCTCCCCTCTCCCCTCTGGTGACTGTCAGCCTGTTCTCAATTTCAGTGTCTTTGTTTATATATTGCTTGTTTGTTTGTTTTGTTGATTAGGTTCCTGTTAAAGGTGAGATCATATGGTATTTGTCTTTCACCACCTGGCTTATTTCGCTTAGCATAATGCTTTCCAGTTCCATCCATGCTGTCACGAAAGGTAGGAGCTCTTATTTCTTTCTGCTGCAGAGAATTCCATTGTGTAAATGTACCAAGTTTTTGATCCATTCATTTACTGATGGGCACCTAGGTTGCTTCCAACACTTGGCTATTGTAAATTGTGCTGCTATGAACATTGGGGTGCATAGATTCTTTTCGATTGGTGTTTCAGGGCTCTTAGGATATAATCCTAGCAGTGGAATTGCTGGGTCAAAAGGTAGATCCATTTTTAGTTTTCTTAGAAAATTCCATACTGCTTTCCATAGTGGTTGTACCAGTCTGCAATCCCACCAACAGTGCACTAGGGTCCCCTTTCCTCCACAACCTCTCCAACATTTGTTGTTTGTTGCTTTGTTTATGATGGACATTCTGATTGGTGTGAAGTGGTATCTCATTGTGGTTTAAATTTGCATCTCTCTGCTGGCTAGCAATATTGAGCATCTTTTCATTTGTCTCTGGATCCTCTGTATGTCCTCCTTGGAGAAGTGTCTGTTCAAGTCCTTTGCCCATTTTTTAATTGGGTTGCTTGTCTTCTTAGAGTGGAGTCATGTAAGTTCTTTATATATTTTGGAGATTAAACCCTTATCTGAGGTATCATTGACAAATATGTTTTCCCATACACTTGGTTCTCTTTTTATTTTAATTCTTTTTTCTTTAGCCGTGCAGAAGCCTTTTATTTTGATGAGATCCCATTTGTTTATTCTTTCCTTTATGTCCTTTGCTCTAGGGGACGTATAAAAAAGTTGCTGCCTGAAATATCTGAGATTTTCCTGTCTATGTTCTCCTCTAGGACTTTAATGGTGTCACGGCTTATATTTAAATCTTTTATCCGCCTTGAATTTGTTTTTGTGTATGGTGTAAATTGGTGCTCGAGTTTCATATTTTTCATGTAGCTGTCCAGTTCTCCCAACACCACTTGTTGAAGAAGCTATTTTTACTCCATTTTATGTTGCTGCCCCCTTTGTCGAATATTAATTGACCGTAGAGACTTGGGTTTATTTCTGGGCTCTCTGTTCTATTCCACTGGTCCATGTGCCTGTTTTTATGCCAGTACCAGGCTGTTTTGATTACAGTGGCCTTGTAATACCGTTTGGTATCAGGTATTGTGATCCCTCCTACTTTGCTCTTCTTTCTCAAAATTGCAGCAGCTATTTGGGGTCGTTTATGGTTCCATGTAAATTTTTGAAGTGTTTGTTCTATGTCTGTGAAATATGCCACTGGTACTTTAATTGGTATTGTGTTGAATGTATAAATTGCTTTGGGTAGTATGGACATTTTGATGATGTTAATTCTTCTGATCCATGAACATGGTGTATGTTTCCATTTGTTTGTGTCTTCCTTGATTTTTTCTTCAGTGTTGTGTAGTTTTCTGCATACTGGTCTTTTACCTCCTTGGTTAGTGTATTCCTAGGTATTTTATTTTTCTTTTTGCTGTATCGAATGGGATTTTTTTCTTGATTTCTCCTTCTGCTGTTTCATTGTTGGTATACAAAAATGCCTTTGATTTCTGGATATTGACATTGTATCCTGCTCTTTGGCCAAATTCATTTATTAGGTCAAGCAGCTCTTTGGCCAAGTCTCTAGGATTTTCTATGTACACTATTGTGTCATCTGCAAACAATGATAGTTTTGTTCCCTCCTTTCCAATTGGAATGCCTTTTATTTCCTTTTCTTGTCTAATTGCTGTGGCTAAGACTTCCAATACTATATTGAATAGAAGTGGTGAAAGTGGAGAACCTTGTCTTGTTCCAGATCTTAGTGGAAAAGATTTTAGTTTTTGCCCATTGAGTATGACGTTGACTGTGGGTCTCTCATATATGGCCTTTATTATGTTGGGCAATGCTCCCTCTGTTCCCTCTTCGCTGAGTGTTTTTATCATAAATGGGTGTTGTACCTTATCAAATACTTTTTCTGCATCTATTGATACGATCATGTGATTTTTGTCTCTGCTTTTGTTTATGTGATGTATTACATTTACTGATTTGTGAATATTGAACCATCCTTGATTCCCTGGGATGAATCCCACTTGGTATGGTGTATGATCTTTGTAATGTATTGTTGGATGCAGTTTGCTAGTATTTTGTTGAGGATTTTAGCATCTGTGTTCATTAGCAATATTGGCCTGAAGTTTTCTTTCCTTGTTGTGTCTTTATCTGGTTTTGGGATCAGGATGATGCTGGCTTCATAAAAAGAGTTTGGGAGTCTTCCATCATTTTGGACTTTTTGGAATAGTCTGTGAAGGATAGGGGTTAGCTCTTCCTTAAATGCTTTGTAAAATTCTCCTGTGAAACCATCAGGTCCAGGGCTTTTGTGTGTTGGGAGTTTTTTGATTACTGCTTCAATTTCATCAGCTGTTATTGGTCTGTTCAGGCTTTCTGCTTCTTCTTCATTGAGTTTTAGATTATATTTTTCTAGAAACTTATCCATTTCACCTAGGTTTTCAAATTTCTTGGCATACAGTTCTTCCTAGTAATTTCTTACAATCCTTTGTACTTCCGTGGTGTCAGTTGTAATGTCTCCTCTTTCATTTCTGATTGTGTTTATTTGGGTCCTCTCTTTTTTTCTTGATGAGCCTGCTTAAATGCTTGTCGATTTAGTTTATCTTTTCAAAGAACCAGCTCCTGGATTCATTGATCCTTAGAATTGTGCTTTTAGTCTCTATGTCATTTAATTCTGCCCTGATCTTGGTTATTTCCTTCCTTCTACTTGCTGTGGGCTGTTTGTTGTTGTTGTTCCTCGAGTTCTTGTAGGCGTAGGGTTAGGTTGTTTGTTTGAAATGTTTGTATCTTTTTTAGGTAGACCTGTATCACTATGAACTTCCCTCTCAGGACTGCCTTCTCTGTGTCCCATAAGTTCTGGGTTGTTGTGGGTTCATTTTCATTTGTTTCCAGAAACTTTTTGATTTCTACCCTAATTTCATTCTTGTCCCATTCATTGTTTAATAGCATGCTATTCAATCTCCACGATTTTGACTGTTTTGGGTTTTTCCCCTTGGGGTTGGTTTCTAGTTTCAGTCCCTTGTGGCTGGAGAAAATGCTTGGTATGATTTCAATTTTCTTGAATTTGGTGAGGCTTGTTTTGTGTTCTATCATGTGGTTTATCTTTGAAACTGTTCCAAAGAATGTGTATGTAGTTTCTTTCGGATGAAGGGTTCTATGTATATCAGATAAGTCCATTTGATCTAGGACACTGTTTAATGCCACAATATCTTTGTTGATATTTTGTTTGGAACATCTGTCCATTTTTGACAGTGGGGTGTTAAAATCCCCTACTATAATTGTATTGCTGTCAATATCTTTCTTGAAGTCTTCTAAGATTTTCTTTATATATTTAGGTGCTCCTATGTTGGGTGCATGTATATTTACAATGTTTATCTTTTCTTGGTGGATTCTTCCCTTGGATATTATGAAGTGACCTCCCGGGTCTCTGTTTATGGGCCTTCTTTTGAAGTCTATTTTGTCTGATATGAGTATTGCTACCCCAGCTTCTTTTCCCTGTCCATTTGCTTGGAAAATTTGTTTCCAGCCCTTCACTTTCAGTCTGTGTAGGTCTTTTGTCCTGAGGTAGGTCTCTTGTAGTCGGCGTATGTGTGGGTCATGCTTTCTTATCCATTCAGCTATTCTATGTCTTTTGATTGGAGCCTTTAATCCATTTATGTTTAAGGTTATTATTGATACGTACTTATTCATTGCCTGCCTTCCTTCCTTCCTTCCTTCCTTCCTTCCTTCCTTCCTTCCTTCCTTCCTTCCTTCCTTCCTTTTCTTAAAGCAGTCCCTTTAGCATCTCTTGCAGAACTGGTTTGGTAGAGGTGTATTGTTTTGGGCTTCTTTTGTCTGGGAAGCTCCTTATTTGGCCTTCTATCTTGATTGAAAGCCTTGCTGGGCAAAGTAGTCTCGGTTGCATGCCTTTGGTTCTCATTACTTGGAATATTTCTTGCCATTCTCTTTGATCTCCTATTTTCATATATGTTGTGGTACTGTTGGCTGTGCTCTGTTTCTCCGTAGATTGGGTAAGTTTTTCTCCCATGAGTAGGGGGAAGTGGAATCTGCCCCCTCCTACGGTGCCATCTTCCCTCCCCCTAAAATTTTTTTTTAATTTTTTTAGTGTTTATGCTATTAAAGTTGTCCCACTTTCTCCGTCTTTGTAACCTCTCCACCCAGCCCATGCTCTACTTCCATAATCAGTCCCCTCACCATTGTCCATTTCCATGGGTCCTTCATTCATGTTTTTGACTAATCCCTTCACCTTATTTCAAACAGTTCCCAACTCCCTCCTACCCTCTTACAGCTGTCAGTCTGTTCCATGATTTTCTATGTCTTTGATTCTCTTTTGTTTATCATTTTGTTCACTAGATTCTTCCAATAAATGAGATCATATAGTATTTTTCTTTCACTGACTGGCTTATTTCACATAGCTTAATAGTCTCCAGTTCCATCTGTGCTGTATACAAAGGTAGGAATTCCTTCTTTCTTTCTGCTGCACAGAGTTCCACTGTGTGGATGTAACATAGTTTTTTTTTTATCCACTCATGTAATGATGGGCATTTAGGCTGTTTCTAAATCTTGGTTATTGTAAACAGTGCTGCTATGAATACGGGGGTGCATAAATTCTTCTGAATTGTTGTTTCAGGATTCTTAGGGTATATTCCCAGCAGTGGAATCACTGGGTCAAAAGGCAGTTCCATTTTTAATTTTTTGAGGAAATTCATGCTGTTTTCCATAGTGGCTACACCAGTCTGCATTCTCACCAACAGTATACTAAGATTCCCTTTTCTCCACAACCTTGCCAGCACTTGTTTGTTGATTTATTAATGATAGCCATTTTGGCAGATATGAGGTGATATCTCATTTGGTTTTAATTAACACCTCACTGATGGCTAATGATGTTGAGCATTTTTTTTCATACGTCTATGGACCATCTGTATGTCTTCCTTGGAGAAGTATATATTCAAATCTTTTGCTCATTTTTTAATTAGATTACTGGTCTTCCCAGCGTTGAGTCATATAAGTTCTTTATATATTTGGAGACTAAACCCTTTGTCTGATGTCATTGGCAAATGTGTTCTCCCATACAGCTGGTTCCTTTTTCATTATGATGATGGTTTCTTTAGCTGTGAAGAAGTTTTTTAACTTGATGTAGTTTCATTTGTTTGTTTTTTTCTTTTATTTCCCTTGCCTAGGAGATATATCAGGAAAATATTGCTATATGAGACACCTGAAATTTTACTGCCTATGTTTTCCTCTATGATTTTTATAGTATCACAATTTATATTTAAGTCTTTTATCCATTTTGAGTTTATGCTGGTGTATGACATAAGATGGTGGTCTAGTTTCATTTTTTTTTGCATATACCAGTCCAATTCTCTCAACAAGAGTTATTGAAGAGACTGTCTTTACTCTATTGTATGCTCTTGCCTCCTTTGTCAAATATTAATTGACCATAAAGACATGGGTTTGTTTCTGGTCTATTCTGTTCCATTGAGCTATGTGTCTGTTCTTATAACAGTACCAAACTGTTTTGGTTACAGTAGACTTGTAGTATAGTTGGATATCAGGTATTGTATTCCTTCCAACTTTGTTCTTCTTTCTCAAGATTGCTTGAGGCTATTCAGGGTCTTTTTGGTTCCATATAAATTTTTGAAATATTTGTTCCAGATCTGTGAAATATGTTATTGGTATCTTTATAGGAATTGCCTTGCATCTATAGATTGCTTTGGGTAGTATGGACATTTCAATGATGTTAATTATTCCAATCTGTGAATATGGTATATGCTTCCATTTGTATCTTCCTCAAATTCTTTCTTAGGTGTCCTATAGTTTTCCAAGTACAGGTCTTTTACTTCCTTGGTTAAATTTATTCCTAGGTACTTTATTTCGCTGTTGTTGTTGTAATAGAAACGGGATTGTTTTCTTAGTTTTTCTGACAGTTCATTATAGTTGTGTGAAAATGCCATCGATTTCTGAATATTGACTTTGTATCCTGCTACTTTGCTGAATTCACTTATTAGGTTGAGTATTTTTCTGGTGGAGCCTATATAATTTTCTATGTACAATAGTTTGTCCTCTATGAATAATAACAACTTTACTTCCTCTTTTCCAATTTGGGTGCCTTTTATTTCTTCATCTTGTCTGATCACTGTGGTTAGGACTTCCAGTAGTATGTTGAGTAGGAGTGGTGAAAGCAGATACCCCTGTCTTGTTCCTGATCTTAAAAAAATATGTGTTTAGTTTTTACCCATTGAGTATGATGTTGGCAGTAGGTTTTTCATATACGGCCTTTATTATGTTGAGGTATATTTCCTTTGTTCCCACTTTGGTGAGTGTTTTTGTCATAGATGGGTACTGTACCTTATGAAATGCTTTTTCTGCATCTGCTGATATGATCATGTGATTATTGTCTTTTATTTGGTTTATGTGATGTATCACATTTATTGATTTGTGGCTATTGTACCATCCTTGCATTCCTGGAATAAATTCCACTTGATCATGGTGAATGATATTTTTAATGTATTACTGGATCCAGTTTGCTAATATTTGTTGAGGATTTTAGCATCTATGTTCATCAGCAATATTGGCCTGTAGTTTTCTTTCTTTGTTGTGTCTTTACTTGGTTTTGGAATTCAGATAATACTGGCCTCATAGAAAGAGCCTGGAAGTTTTCCCTTTTCTTGAATTTTTGGGGAAGATTTTGAGAAAGACACGTGTTAGTTCTTCTTTGAGTGATTGGTAAAATTCACCTATAAAGCCACCTGGTCCAGGGCTTTTGTGTTCTGGGAGTTCTTGTATTACTGCTTCAATTTTGTTCATTGTTATCAGTCTATTTAGGTTTTCTGCTTCTCCCTGATTCAGTTTTGGGAGATTGTATGTTTCTGGAAATTTGTCCATTTCACCTAGATGGGCAATTTTTTTTCATATAGTTGTTCATAGTAATTTCTTTTTTTTAATTAGAAAATAAATTTAATAAAAATTTAGAAGCATTCCACCTAGTAAAACAAAAACAATGTAATGGAAAAATGAGCAAAGCTTATAAAAACAATTCACAAAATGGCTAGAAGTGGCTTATATACAAAAATAGGCTCAGCATTTGCAGTGATGAAGTGAATGCAAATTTAAATACCTGTGAGATATTATATTTTACCTAACACGTTGGTAAAATAATTTTTTTCTTTTTTTTTCTTGGAAGGATTAGGTTTTATTTATTTTTTAAAAAAATTATTTTAATTGTTGTTCTTGTACAGTTTTCTATCTTTTACTGCCATCCCAGCCCACTACCCCAGCCCTTCCCACCTCTCTCCCATTTCCACCCCCCCTAGTTTTTGACCATGTGTCCTTTATACTTGTTCCTGTAAAATAGTAATTTCTTACATAGTTATTTCTTACCTTGTATTTCTATGATATCAGTTGTCATTCTGCTTCTTTCATTTCTGATTTTATTTATTTGGGTCCTCTCTCTCCTTTTTCTGATGTCTGGTTTAAGGATGGTCAATCTTATTTATCTTTTTAAAGAACCATTTCCTGGTTTCATTGATTTTCTGTGTTGTTTTTTTAGTCTCTGTGTCATTGATTTCTGCTCCAGTCTTGATTATTTCCTTCTACTTTCTCTGGACTTTGTTTGTTGCTGTTTTTCTAGTTGTTTTAGGTGTGGTGTTAGATTATTTGAGATTTTTCTTGCTAATTGAGGTAGGCCTGTAGTGCTATGGACTTCCCTCTCAGGACTGTTTTCATGGTGTTCCATAGGTTTCAGGTTATTGTGTGGTCATTTTCATTTGCTTTCAGAAATTTTTTGATATCCTTGATCTCATTGGTTACCCATTCATTATTTAACAACAGGTATTTAGTCTCCAAATATTTGATTGTTTTTGAATCTTTTTATCAAGGTTGATTTCTAACTTCATGCCATTGTGATTTGAGAAAATGCTTGATATGACTTCAATTTTTTTTTGAATTTGTTAAAGCTTGTTTTATGGCCTAACATGTGGTCTATCTTTGAGAATGATCAATGTACACATGGGAAGAATGTATATACTTCTTTTTTGGGGTGGAATGTTACATAAATATCAATTACATCCACTTTATCTGGTGTGTTGTTTAAGGATATCTGCTATATCCTTGTTAATTTTTTGTTGGAAATCTGTCCATTGTTGACAGTAGGGTGTTAAAATCCCCTATTATGCAATATTGTTATCAATATCTTCCCTAAAGTCCACGAAGATTGTTTTTATATATCTAGGTGCTCCTATATTGGGTGTACCAATATACATTTACAGGGTTTATGTCCTCTTGTTGGATTGAACACTTAAGAATTTTAGACTTCCGGCCAAGATGGAGGCGTAGGCAGACGCACTGTGCCTCTTCTCACAACCAAAATTAAGGACAACAAAGATTTAGAAACAAGAAAACAACCAGAACTCACAAAATCAAACTGTTTGGAAGTCCAACAACGATCCATCCAGACCGGTAAGAGGGGCGGAGTCATGGCAGGAAAAAGCGGAGGTGCGGACGGGCATGCAGGCAGCAGCGGCTGGCGGCCCCCAGGTGCACAGGTGGTGACTAGCAGACCCCGGGCACAGGGCGGCAACTGTGCAGAACCAGTGAGGCCGCACAAGGCAGCTGGCTGACCGGGTGGTCCCACATTCACGCACAGATAATCCAGGCAAAGGGGAAGTGGTGAGAGGAACTGAAATCTGAGAGTGAGTAAAGCAACCGCCATTATCTCCTCTCAGACCCCGCCCCCACATACAGCGTCACTACCCAGTGACTGGGCTGTCCCGCCCTGGGGAACACCTGAGGCTCCACCCCTCACTACGTAACAGCCACGACTAGACAAAACAAACAAACAAACAAACAAACAAACAAACAAAAAACCCCCAGAAATGAAAATGGCTCAAACCGGAGAACAAATCAAAGCCCCAGAGCCAATTTATCTGAGCGATGAAGAGATTGCCAACCTATCAGATGCACAATTCAAAACCCTGGTAATCAGGATGCTTACAGAATTGGTTTATTTTGCTCACAAATTAGATGAAAAAATGAAGGCTACAATAAGTGAAATGAAGAAAGATGCATGGGGAACCAACAGAGATGGGAGGAAAACTGGGACTCAAATCAATGGAGTGGACCAGAAGGAAGAAAGAAACAACCAAACAAAAAATGAGGAAGAAACAAGAATTCAAAAAAATGAGGAGAGGCTTAGGAACCTCCA